>BQNB010021935.1:4010-63614 GCA_026074375.1 Tanacetum coccineum | reverse complement strand
CACAAACTTACTTGAAACCCTAACCCTAATCTCTTATACACAAAAACGCACACCACTTCTTATTTTTACACATATGTTTTAGTCAAAACACAACTCAAATCTTATACACACGCCTCTTTTATTTCTTTTAATTCACTCAGACACAAAACTTATCAAACCTACTTAGATCACCACTTTTCCAAGTCAAACTCACACGCCTCATAGCAACCACAACAAAGAATAAGAAGAACACAGGTGGGTTTCTTTGGATGATTTTTATTTTTGTTTGAATCGAAATAAAAAGAGAGGAGGAACACTTTTTGTTCTTTTTCTTTCTTTTATGACTTTCGAAAAGTTTAAATAAAGTTATAATCTTTAAAAGTTTTTGAGTCTTGAGAGATGAAGAGAATGAGAAATTTGATTGCAAAAACTGAGGTTATTATTTTTCGTTTTTCTTTTAAGCTTTACTCGAAACGAAAATGATCTATGATGTGATTATAATGTGATTTTGAACACGAAAGCTGAAATCTTTGATATGAAACACGAAAAATGATGAACATAGATCTTTGATGATTTCTTTTTCGGATTCGAGTTTGAACGGATCTTGATAAGTTTGAACGAATCTGTTAATGTTCTTGTTTTCTTTTAATGTTCTTTAATTTGACGTTTAGAGTTAAGATCTATGATGTTTTGGTTCCGAGTTTGATATGAAAGATATGTTTCCGATTTTGGATTTGAAATCTGTCGAATTTTGTTTATATAAATCGAGTTTAGATCAGATCCACTTCTGAGTTTTGCTTTGGATGTATGATGATAAAAAATCTGAGATCTTGAACTATCACTCTCGATGATATTTTTCTTTGTTCCGAGTTTGAGATGATCTTGTTTCCGAGTTTGATTTTCTAATTTTGAGATACTGAGTTTGATTATCGAGAATGATTTCCGAGACGGATCAGTGATGATATTGTTTCTTACTGAGATTAGATCTTTAGATCTCTAACAGTGTTGTTAAACACAAACCAAGAAACAAATTTGAGATCAAAAACTTATCTTTTGTTCTTTTTCTTTTTCTTAAAAATCCAGAAAATGAACTTTTACCAAGTCACTCAAATTTTATAAAATTAGTTACAGATTTGAGTTTGACCAGTCAAAGTTGTTAAAACAAACTTTTTTACTAAATTTGAAACTAGAAACAGATTTTACTGAATTTGAAATTAAAAATCTGTTGAGTTTCAACAATAAGCCCAAATAAGCAGATTTCGTTCTGAATTTGCCAAGATTCTTACGATAAAACCGTAAGCTATCAATCTCGATAAAATTAAGATTAGCAAATAAGCACAAAATAAGCTGATTTGACTGTTTAACCAAAAATAAGCAGATTTGACTCGAAATAAGCACTCGAAAATAAGCTGGAAATCAGTATAAGCATACGAAAAAGACAGAATAAGCACTGCAGCGAATCAGGACCGAATAAGGACGAAATAAGCCCAAATAAGCTCGAAATAAGCTGCTGAAATAAGCTGTCAGAATAAGCTGTCGGAATAAGCTCTCCAAAACACCACTAAATCGCTCATGCAGCTCTGATACCACTTGTAAGGTTTCTCGATTCATGATCTCGGGAGGTCGGGGAAGCTCAAAATAAGAATACGCCATTATTGAGGAGAGAGCTTTATTTAATTTTGAAGTTTTATTAAAATGGAAAAAGAAAGGGAAATTACAAATGTGAGCTTCACCCTCTAATGTTGATTAGAGGGGAGTATTTATAGTCTAAACACAAGGACACTTTGGACTAATTACACTTTTAGTCCTTGTGTTTTAACTTTAACTTAAACAAGTGTAATTTCTATATAGACACCATATTTTTTGATCCTAACAATCTTTCCCCAATATGGTGGCATATGGAATTACTTACAATGTATCCTACAAGTTCAAATAGCTAAAAATAACTGCAGTTTGTTTTGTCTTCAACATGTACTTTAGCTTGAATCATTCCTTTACTTGTAGAGAATACAATGTAATCTGCTTCCCCCCAAACAGACAGCCATTCGAAGTAAATATGAAGCTTTGATGTAGTTGACAAATCTTCTAACTATGACGGTTTAAGCTCGCAGCGGAATTTGTAGAAGAATAAGTAAACCACACTTAGCAGCAAATATGACTAATTCATTGCGGATTAGTAGCCGATCCATTTAGGGGAACATGTATAGACTTCACACAAACAACTCATAGAAGTAAGAAACTCCAAGTCAATTAAGTCCCGGATGTACACATTTCTTCCCCCTAGTTGTTGCACTATGTTGTATACACCAAAGTCAATTAAGTCCCGGATGTACACATTTCTTCCCCCTAGTTGTTGCACTATGTTGTATACACCAAAGTCAATTAAGTCTCAGATGTACACATTTCTTCCCCCTGATTGTTGCATCTATCGAACACTCTTCCCCCTGATTATATTTGATGACCATCAAACATAATCATAATTCGGTTACGTCTGAATGTTCGATAGAGAAGTCATGTGTGAAGTCGCTTCTCCACAGACTTATTCAATACCAACCTCGTATTATGTCGGCTCTTTGAAATGATTACTGATGGAGAAAACGCATTATCACAAAATTGATGATGAAGTAGAATACCTCAAACTTGTGACTTATGTCTTGTACTATCCATGATAAAGAATGGTGAATAGAACTCGCGTTGCACCTTGCTGAATCTCTAAGTACTCTATACTCCTCAACCAACCAACCATCAAGTATAAGTAGTACGCCACATCTTGACAAATCCTTAACTATGTGAGACACTGAGCACTACAATGTAACTCCTTCAAGTGATAGCAAATGCGTATTGAACACCAACTTCTGCGATTATAAATCACACATTTCTAGATTTGACAAGTCTTCATCAACAACCGGTTATAAGCTCGAACAAGTTATCTATAAAAGTCATCATCCAACCAACCCTGACTTTTAAGATATGATAAGTACACGCACCCGTGAAATTCTACTTCAACTTCAAATAAATGATAACGAATCATCCCCGTAGCCATTTGTTGCGATTAAATCCTGAGACTAGCCTTTTGAATGGTTTTCGTGAATCTATTATCTGGATCATTTTAAGCAATAAGTGATGCTTTTGTTTTCTGTAAAATAACAAAAGTTCAGTCCTTTAGCATTTTAAGCCCACAAATTCGGCATGCTCATTTCAACTTATCATAAATTCGGATCCAGCCCAACATCTCACATTCAGCCCATAAATCATAAACTAAATTCAATTACAGCCCATTAACAGCTTTAGAAATCACCAGTCCATTTTGGTATGTCTTATTGATAATTTCGGTATAATAGCAACAGCCCAGGCCCATATCATCTCCATTTTTTCAAACAATTCCATTCACTAATTAGTCAGCCCTACTTTTCTGGTCCATTTTGAAATCGAATTAGTTGATGGCCCACACCTATCTCATAGTAATAACTTTCACACACACAAACCCTAACAGAAAACATATTCATACGCCACTCTTCACCTTTTGTTTATGAAGTCACTCACACATACTCTCCAACCTTATCTCTCCAAAAGATACATCTTAACAATTCCATCAAATCCTACATCTCTCTTAAAACTTATATAACACGCAGTCAAAAGTTTTACCCTTATCTCTCCATTGAAACATCCGCCTTCATGCTTGCTTCCATTTTATTGCACACACATAACTCACCTCAGATATCTAACAAAATAATAAACCTCACCAATGTCATCTTACTTTCTCTATCTGTTACTTTTTCTGTTTAAACATCGAATCAACAAACACCCATGTATCTTGAATCGTAGCGCCCAAGAAGAACACAAGATAATATGACTTTAAGATCTTGTAATAGATCTTAGGTAGGTGTTTCTCTTCTTTTTATGTTTATTGAACGAAACAAAGAAAAGACAATGACACAATTGTTATATGTCTTTCTTTATTTTCGGATAAAGAAAGAAAGGATTTTTCCTTATAGATCGATGATGAAACATCCTTTTTTCGTGTTGATTGATCTTTATAAATGTCACATCTAACTTGTTTAACACGAAAAGATAGCCTGAGATCATTCTTGATGTTTTCTCCTAGTTTCGAGTCATGTTGTAGTGATGGTTGTGGTTCGAGTCATGTAGTAGGAGGATGGGATAGAGTAGATTGGATTTGACGTTGGATTATATTGAGGTTGCTGTTGTAATTTTGGTTTGATAGAGTTTGAGTCTAGATTTTTAGTAACTCAGTCACAACCGACTTGGCTCGTTTGTCAAAATTCAATCTCGATACAAATTGACTTTTCTTGTTCTCTCCTTATATTTGCTTTTTATTTTTCGTTGCTGGTTGTTAGTTTTAACACACGTAAAATATACTATAATAATATAGCCTTAAGAGTAATTAAGAAAATTACCAAGTTACCATTGATAAAATTCACTCTCAAAAATATATATAATATAAAATATAATACGTATATTTAACCGGATAAGTATGATCACCCGGGTCGTTTCCCCAACGACTAGTGAAATTAAAACTACGTTTTAGTTCGGATTCTGATTTGAATGAAGCAAAGATATTTGATTTGATAACCTATGACTACTAAATAAAAAAGCAACAATTAAAATGGACAATTAAAAAAAATAAACAATTAAACTAATACGGGAAACAAATAAAACGTGACAATTAAGCAAGTAAACTAAATTTAACCCTTAAAAATGTAAACTAAATTTCTAAACCTAAGATAGGACAAAAGAAAATTTTAGGAAAAAGAAAAACACTTTTTCTATTATTTTTGAATTTATTATGAATTAAAAACTAATTTAATCTAATTAAATCTTAAAAAATAGCAAATTAAGTATCAAAAATTTGGAAAAATGACTTTTAAGCTTAGAAAAGTCTAAAATATTATAAAAGCAAAGAAAACTATTTTTAACTATTTTTATTATTAAAATTCTATTTTTAAAATTTAAAATAAAAGCTCAAAAATGAAATTTAAGATCTAAAAAGTGTAAAAATGATTTTACCGGATATAAACCTAAAGCTATTTTTTATAAAACTAAAAACTATTTTTTATATTTTTCTGAAACTTTTTTCTATTTTTTATGTATTTTTTAAGATTTTATCTTTCGAAAATTTATAAAAAATAAAATTTATGTTGGAAAAATCTAAAAAATTCAGGGAAAATCTTTAACACTAGCAGAAACACAAGAAAAATAAGAAAAACCAAATTGCTTAACGAATAAGCCCTTAAATAAGCTTATAATGCTACGGCTTATTTATAAAAAGGAAAATGAAAACGTGTACTAGTATTAAATTGTGAGAGATATGAATGGATGAGCTATTGAAGCAAACTGGTTAAGGCATATGTGTTGTGTGTGGGAGGTCGTGGGTTCGAGTGTGGGCAACCCCTTTTTGCTATTTTTTTTTACTTTTAAGAAAAACTAAATACTAGGACTTAAAAAGGACACTAAAATAAGCTACTTTAATAAACGGGACTTAAGCTGAAACTAAGTAATAAGCTCTAAAACAGCTTATCAAAGCTGCTGTCACAGTAAGTAGGGGTTTGGGCTATGGTTTACTAAAACAGCTCTAAAAAGCTCAAATTAAGCTTAATTTGAAAAAGAAAAAGTGTTCTAAATAGCTTATGACTTGCTTAATCTAAAAATGAAAAGAAAATAGAGCTTAAATTACTAAAAGACCACTGAAAGTGATGATGAAAGTGACATACTCAGGAAACTAATCAATAAGCTCAAAACCAAAATAAGCTCAAATGCTCAAAAAGCAAAGACAGCAAATGAGCATTTGTAAACTTGACAAACAACTTATAAGCAACTAATTTAAGCAATAAAACCTACTACTTCAAGCTAGAATCTAAAATTTAAAAGCTAAATTCTATTGCTAACTGTTTTTGGCTTTTATGAATTTTTGTGACTTTGACAGCTAAATTAAGCTAAGTAAATAAGCTAGAAAATGCAAATTAAAACTTAATCTATAATAAGCTATACCTAGACTTAATCCTACTTGAATTTAAGAACCTAAATCCTACTTTTACTTAACTAAAGACTAATCTAAAAGTGACAGCAGTACTAACTTTTTGTTAGTACTGGTGCACTTTGCACAAGTGCAAACTAAGTAGTGAGCATGGGGGTTGGGGAGGTAACCTAATTGTAGAACTCACTTAACACAACTCAAATAAGAGCGTAACAACTACAATCAAACGAAGCATCTAAGCCTTTTAAAGTTTTTAAGTATCAAAATTTTGCGACAAGTGAAATCCAAAGATAACATTCCCCTGAGCCGAAACACTTAAAATATATGCTCAAATTCCTAAATTTCCAAATCTATTTTATAAAAACTCATTTCCTATTGTTTTTAACTAAATTCAAAGCTGTCTCAAAAAGGTTTGCACAAAATTTTTGACTTTTGATAGTCAAAGTAGCTTAATCCAAACACTCCTTTAACACTTTGACAGAAATGACTTTTAAACTTAAATTGCAAAACTAACTAATAAGCACTAACTACCAGATGATTTTTAGCTTATAACAACCCTAACTAACATGAATTAACAACTGATTAAGCATTAATCTAAGATTCAAACTAATTTCTACTATTTTGGTTTTTTAAAAGTTTTACTAGCCAAGTAAATAAAAAACACTATGATCTAACTTATTAAAAGATAAACAATAAACATAATCATGATTATTAAGCAGAATAAACACAAATAAGCACAAATAAGCAACACAAAAACTGCAAAAAAGTCATACGCAAGCACACTTAAGTGAAAATTAAGCTAGAATGGAAAATGACAAGAACTTTAAAGGTGAGACATACTTTATCCTCAGCTAAACGAGAGGTACCACAATTAGCAGCTACAAGCTCTCCTAGCTTATTAATAAGCTAGGAGTTAAGTCCATAGAGATCCTTCCATGATTGATCTCTCTTCCAAATAAGCTCAAATCCAATAAATTCCATAGTAAATGTAAGTTAAAATGTTTTAAGGTTTAGACAGGTTTATTTCTGAATTGATTAACTCTATTTCAGACTTATAGACTGAAAGAGCTTATTAAAGCTTATTACGAGAAAATATAGCAAATTTAGAGATCACATAGAATTACAAGATACCTTGGAGAGATTAATAAAAACTGAATTTCATTAATAAAAAGCTTGCTTACAATACTTTAAAAGGAAAATTACAAGATTAAAAAACATCATTAAACTAGGAATTTAAAATTTAAGCTAAAACTAAATTAAGGCTACGTGTATGTGTGTGAAGAGTGAGGCTCTATTATATCCATTTGGTGAAGCTTCCAGACCCTCTAGCCTTGCTCTCCAATCTCAATCCTCACCCTTGAATCATCTAATCATTGCCAAATGATTTAATAGTTCGTTTGATCAAATTGTTGTAGTATCGTAGGGATTGCTCAGGCGTGTCATTCTTTGATATGACATGTTGTGCTAGTTTTGTGAGAGGGTCTAGTGCAAATCCCACACCTCTTTATGCTTTCACCATTGCTGACGTGTGATCCAAACATGATGGATTAAGAGAGCCATTTTGAGATTACTTTCTAACCCTGCCCATCATTTATAACGACCCCATGAATTGTCCAATTAAGCCCGCCAATTTCCATTTGCCCTCTATTATTACTGCTTGGTGAAATTGTATGAGCCAGATGAAACATAATGGTTTCTTACCGCGCATTTTTATAACTGAAAACGGGGTAAATTCAGTTTGAACTATGGCCTCTTGGCATTTTCAGTCCCCCTCTTTGTTTTCCCCTTTTCTAGTTATAAACTAGTTTTGGAAATTGCAAATCTGGCCCTTGTGGTTTATAGGAAAAATGAATGGGCTAGGGTTTTGGGCTTAAGGATCCGGGTAAGGCCCAATTAGGCTTAGGGACCATTTATGAATTTTTTACTGAAAGTTGAGGGAAGGCTCAAAGTGGAATCTTTGGGTTTTGTTGACTTTTGTTTACTATGATTTGACCACTTTGACTTAGGGTTTGACTTTCCCTGGCTTTTGTCATCCCCGGCTTTTTGTTATCACTCTTCCGTTCTCAGTGTCCGGCCTTGCTTGCTTATTTTTGACGTTTTTCAGGTGATTATTGAATAACCGTACTGCACACACAAAACACAAATACACGCATATTTTTGCCAAATATGGTCTGTTTAGATTTAATTGGGCCTATTTAAAGCATAAATGGTTATGTGTCATTCCTTCACTTATCAAGAATTTCCCCAAACTAACATTGTTGTCCTCACGCAAATAAATCACATGCCTTATATACCAAATACCAACGAAACTCCCAAACTAAACATTTGAAAAGTAGCAAAAGAGTTTTTGTTGAAGAGATAAGAGGATCACAAGTAGATAAAACACCCGACTTCCCATTTTTAAAGATTTTTCTCTTTTTATGATTTTTATTGATAACTAACTACCTAACTACAACTTATTGTGTTGACAATAATGGTATTGTTTTCATTACCTTTTTAGGTAACTTTTAGGATCAAGAACGAAAAAGCACAATTAAAGTGTCCTAAAGATAACTTCCATCATCCCTATTTCATTTCTCATGCTAAGCTTAAAAATAAAGATCACCGTTAATACGAGCTAAGATGCTAAGCTACTTATAATTACAACTTGTGAAATCCTCTTCCCGACATAAATATCCTATTAGTGTGTGTGTTCAAATTAATCTTAAAGAACAATTAAATCCAACATATTTAGATAGCTGAAATCCCGACCAAGCATTACACATGGGCCTTTTGGGCTAATAAGTTAATCACTTAGTAGAAAACGTCAACTCAAAGCAAAACAAAAACCTCCTTAGCTAGACAACGTTGGTTCACGTTGTCCATGAATGACTTTCCTTCTCTAGCAATCCCAATACGTCATCCGGGTAATGCTAAGGATTTTGAACACCCCATCCGGAGATTACAAATCGGTGAAGCATCCCGATGAAAAAGCCTTAGACTTTTTGCAACCTTAGCACAAAAAATACCTGGTTTTTAGAAAATAAACTTTCACTATGTATTTTTAACTTTGCAACATTATAATTTAAATTACATTATTAGCTAGGAATCGGTATCACTTTTCTTTCGACGACACATCGGCCAACAAGCCGACCGACATAGACTCGTGTAACTTATTATGATACCAACACTAAATATAACATCCTCTCACCTTTCTTTCGATGTCACATCGGGAGCGAACCGACAAATGCCCATGTACTTTATTACGATGGAGTTTGTATATTACTTATTAACACTTAGGGATTTATAACTTGCATCCTTTTTATTCACCAACTACTTTTTTTTACTTATATGACATATTATTTTTGCAAATAGAAAAATTTCGTTTTAGAAAACCCAAGTATAAACTTGAACTAAAATTCTTATTTACAAATGATGTTGACTTCATCGAAAAGCTTTTTCTCTAGATACGTTGATTAGGACTTTTAAGAGTAAAAACTCTAATTTGTAAAAATAAAGAGAACATTATAGATTATCATTTTAAAGAACTCCGGGGGAAGTAAAACCACAAGTTTATTCTTATAAGCCTTAAGATTCCAATTAAAACTTTGTTTAGCATCCTAATCGTAATCAACACTATCATCTCCTTACTCTTTGTCAATTAAGAATCTCTAATTAAGAAATTCGCAATAACTTAGCCTATATAAAATTCAACTTGGCATATTTAATAATCTTCTTTGATATTATGCACAAGTTTTTTCATTACTATGATTCAATCTAGCATGTTAAAGTCTACATGAGACTAGCACAAACTATCGTCATTAATTGTTAAGGGAGAAAGCTAGAACTCTACACGTACGATCGGGTCAAAAATTACTTCTTATTCTTACCAACGGAAAACCTACATTCGTGTCATCATTTTTTTTTGCTATGTATGACAAATAAGAATTTAAAATTTTAAAATTTTTGCTATTTTTGTGGGAAAACGGGTACGTGAGAACAACAATAAGCAGGCAACATCAAATCGATAGATTCCCTTCCCCAAACTAAAATGAAACATTGTCCTCAATGTTTAAAGGCGGGTCTCTACGTAAATCTAAGCCGTTTATGAAGTATGCAAAGATAAACGTTGATCGATAATGATGAAAGGATATTGGATTTCCCCAAACTAATTTCACACAAAGGATGAGAAGCTCGAGTAGAACGGGACAAATCAACCGGACACGAGAGTCTTCAGAAATTGTTGAGTAATCTACAAAATCACAAAACAACAAGCAACAAACACAAACAATGAGAAATAGGAGGAGGAATAGCCTTTTCACTCATCACAACACTTGGATAGAAAATAAAGGATAAAGCATAGGGGTGAACACCACAAGCGGCGATGTTTTTTGGTGCACACGAAAGTCCGCAAGCTCGACTCGATCCCTGAATTAGATGTCCTTAGGTGAAATTTTGGAGATCCGGAAAACCAATGGTATGTATCCCCTTCCATAGTATGCTTCAAACGATGACAATTGACTTTGAAAATCGAACCATCAGCATGAGAACAACTTGCATGCCATAAGGATAAACTTTGGTGATTGTGAACGGTCCGGACCATCCAGGATTTGAGCTTTACGAAGAAGAATCTTTAAAATCGAGAGTTTGAAAAGCAAAACTTGATCACAACATTGAAGATTCGTTCTTTAATCTTGGAATCGTTTTATTTTCTTTGTCTTCTCCATGTAAGATTCAGCGAATTCTCATAAGTTTGATCACGAATCTCGCTAAGTCATTGATTGAAGCTTACATAATCACCCCGGTCTTAAATCGAATTGCTATGCTTAAGAGCCCCAATAAGCCTTGGTTCTTATTTCACAGTAAGTGACAACGCTTTACATAAACTAACTTGTCCGGAAGTGCATCTACTTGGAGTCCTTGTAAGCGGTCCCTAATGAAGCCCATAAAGCATCATCTAGTTTTTGTCGACCATGAAGGCTACGGTTTCTCCGACCAGTCCTCTCCAGAATATCTTTTGGATAACCATCGATTCGTGACTTCAACTTGACCACATTTTGAGGGTGGTAATGAGTGGAAAGACGATGGGTGACACCATATTTTGACATGATTTTGGCAAAATATGTCGTTACAAAAATAGGGTCCCCTCGATCGCTTATAAATTGCTCATAGGACAACCGAACGGGAGAAAATGATTTTAAAGAACTTAACAACTATTCTGGCATCCGTTGGTGGGGAGCACCTTGGCTTCAACCCATTTGGAAAGATAAACCGACAGCTACCGAAATATATGTTTCCTCTAGACACGGAAAGGGTCCCATAAAAATCGATACCCCAACATCGAAAATTTCACAAACTTGGATTCATTTTTTGAGGCATCTCATCATGATGAGAGATTTGCCTTTGTCACTTTGACATGCATCACAAGATTGATCAATTCGTAAGCATGCCTTGTAAATTGTGGCCTAAAAGAATCCGCATCAAATACTTATTCGAGTACTGTGATGTTGGCACTATGATGGCCCCCGGTGGGTCCTTCATGGCAAGCCTTGAGAATTTCAAGCGCTTCTTGGCCAAATACACACCTACGAATGATTTGATCCGCACAAATACAAAAAAGGTAGGGATCATCCCAGAAATAATGTTTTACATCTTTGAAAAATTTCCTCTTCTGTTGAGTTGACATTCCTTTGATGATAAAATCCCGCATGTAGATTGCAAAATCGGTCAAACATGGTACTTCTGTTTATATAACTCCAAGAGTTATTAAAGGAAAATGTTCGTTAATGTCTTTGTTTCCAAAACAACTTTGAGTGAGGATTCTCGATTCCTTGACAAATGGTCCGGCGGCTATATTTTCACTTCTTTCTTGTCAAGAATGGTGATATCGAATTCTTGTAAAAGTAACACCCATCGAAGCAACCTTGGCTTGGCATCTTGTTTGTTCATGAGGTATTTCAAAGCAGAGTGGTCGGTATAAACAATGCTTTTAGATAAGACAAGATATGGCCGAAACTTTTCAAAAGCATACACTACGGCGAGCATCTCCTTCTCCGTTGTAGTGTAATGAATTTGAGCTTCGGTCATCGTCTTACTAGCATAATGAATCGGTTGAAAATGCTTCGTCTTACGTTGTCCAAGAACCGCACCAATCGCATAATCGCTTGCATCACACATTAATTCGAAAGGTAGGTTCCAATCCGGGACAACTAAGATCGGAGCTTCGGTAAGCTTCTCTTAAGGGTTTTTTCAAAAGCAATGATACAATCTTGAGCAAATACAAATGGTTGTCCTTTTTTTGAGAAGATGAGTTATGTCTAGAAATCTGGAAAAGTCTGAATGAAACGACGGTAAAATCCTGCATGACCTAAGAAACTTCTAACTCCTTTAACGGTAGTCGGATGAGGGAGTTTAGCAATCACATCGACTTTTGCTCGGTCGACCTCAATTCCGGACTTTGATATCTTATGACCTAAAACAATACCTTCTTTACACATGAAATGACATTTTTCCCAATTAAGGACAAGATTTGTGTCTTCACATCTTTTTAACATCGTTATCAAGATTAGAAAAGACATGAATCAAAACTAACAACCATAACGGAAAAATCATCCATAAACACTCCGAAAGGCCTTTCTCAATCATATCATAGAAAATCGCCATCATACAACATGAAAAGTCCAGAGCATTACATAATCCAAATGGCATACACGATAAGCAAAAGTACCAGTACGAGCACGTAAAATTGTTTTCTCTCGATCAGAGGACAATTGGAATATGAAAATACCCTAAAAAACCATCTAAGAAACAATAGAATTCATTGCCGGCTAGACGTTCTAGCATTTGATCCATGAATGGGAGAGGAAAATGATCTTTACGAGTCGCTTCGTTAAGCTTCCTATAATCGATACATACTCTCCATCCGGTAACTAGACGTGTCAGAATTAATTCATTTTCTTCATTTGCACGACAGTCATTATCCGTCCTTTTTTAGGAACAACAAGGATTGAGACTAACCCACGGGCTGTCGGAGATCGGTATATACATTCCGTCATCAGAAGTTTAATCACCTCCTTCTTAATGACTTTCATGAATTTTCGGGTTCACCCTTCTTGACTTTGCACCGATGGTTTACAATCGTCTTCCATCAAAATCTTTATGAGTACAAAAACGAGGTCGATACCCTTGATATCGGTTATTTTCCAAGCAAATGCACGTTTATGAGATTTAAGAATATTAATGAGTGCTTCTTTTTTATCGTTTTTAAGACCTTTTGCTATGATGACGGGTAACTTATCATTTTTTCTAAGAAAGCATATTCTAAATGAGATGGTAAGTCTTTTACTTCCAATTTCCCGGAGGCTCTCAATGCAGATTTGGACTCGGTAGAACTTCACTTTGCTTAAGGTCCATCAGAGGAAGTTGAAACGGGTCATCATTTAACAATTGTTCAAGCACCTAAATATCTTCCTCCGGATCACAATCATCATGATCACTTTCCAAAGAGATTGATTTGTCATGAAAGAAAGCAATCAATTTCTTCCACAGTAATTCGGAAGTAAACGGCTCAGAAACGTCGAAGTGGGGATGCCCACTCGAAAATCATCACTGAGGGAAATCCTAATATTCGAACAAAACTCCACAGCAAATGTTCATCAATGATGTCCAATTCGGTTTACCGAATTTGCATTCGAAGAGGAGTAATTTCATAGGTTTGGTCTAATAAAAGTGACGGCTTCGTTAAACAACACCACGGAGAGTGATTTCTCCTTAATAAACGTCAATTAAGGTATGACCGGTTTTCAAAAATGATCTTCCAAGTATAAGAGGTACTCGGGGATCAGCTTCGAAATCGACAACTACGAAATCGGCCGGAAAGTAGAATTTTCCAACTTTAACGTAGACGACCACTGACTAAAAACCCTTAGGGTAAATTATGGATCGGTCTGCTAACTCTAAAGACATTCGAGTCGGTGGACGAGTTCGGGTGCAACAAAAGTTTTTTCCCAAATTGAAAAGGGGCATTAGATTTATCTTGCACCAGATCGGACTAAGGCTTAACAAATCTCCATTCCCCGAGAATTCACAAGGAATAAGGAATTTACCACCCGGATCTCCTAGCATTTTTTTTTTTTCGGAGTAAGCTTGATTAAGGAGCATTGCGAGCAAATCTCGTTCAATGGAATTTTTCACTAATTCGATCAACTGTTTCTTCATTCATTAACAAATCCCTAATCGTAGGAGCGAATCCGGCAATTAAAAACAAAGCATCCGCAAAACTTATATCAAATGCAAATCTTGAAACATTTGAAAAATCTTTTCCTTTGGTATAAGCTTTTTGTTCTCGATTCTTTTGATTGTCTCTGTCTATGAAGGGTAAGGAATAATTGCTTTGGTACCGTCTCGGAATCTCGGGTTCCGGTATCGGAGTCGAATTTGGAAAGTCTTCGGAATCTACGGGTTCCGAATTAGTTTAGGGATAACCGAGTGGGATTTGAGCGTACTTCCTAGAAATTATTTTGCTCCTCATCCGTTATTTCCTCGGTTTCTCGTTCCACTACCTTTTTTGGGAAAGGTTTAGTTAGATTCAAGGGTCCCTCGTAAGGTACACCACTTCGGGTAGTGATCGCTTTTATCTCGCCCTTCGAGTTAGGAATTGTATTACACGGAAGAGTAACCACGACAGGTGAGGCTTGGCTTGAAAGAAACTATTTAACCATGGTTTGCTAGAAGATTAATTCTGCAACGTGGTATAGAAAAGCATTATTTTGACACATCAAAGTGGTTTGTTGATTCTTGATGGTAGTTTGAATCTCGTTCTTTAACTCTCCTTTCATCGAAGTGATTTGGTAATGCAAATTCCTAATTGTTTAATCATTAGACTTCTTGTAATTCGAAAAATCATTTGAAAAATCGTTTACTTGATTATTAGCATTTGAAACGGTTGATTTTTGAAACCCTTGGTTTTGAAAATTCCAAGAATGGATTAACTTACCATGAAACATTGATTTAGAAAATTGGTTCCCTCGATGAAAATATTCCCTTGACCCGATTGTTATAATTCCTATTTTGACCTTGATTTTGCACCGGCGCAAATCCAGGTGGTGCCATTTGATTACTAATTCGATTTGGTAGGGCTTGTTGATTATAAGTTCCCGTGGTAGCACAAACGTTTTGGTTATTGTCGGTAGCCGGACAATTATACCATGCATGAGCTCCACCACAAGTAACATATTCCTCAACCGGCCTTAACCAGTGCGAGTAACAACAAACCTTTTTAGAAACATTCTCGACTAAGGTTCGAAAGTTTGATTACCGCAAGTTTTCAATTCGTTCACTACCGTTTTGCTAACATTTTACCCTAGAATTAACCTTATATAGCATTTGTTTTGTTTCAGAATAACGTACTTTTTGACTTGTTTTCAATTATATTGCAAAGCTTCCTAGTATTTCTTACTTAACAAATTACCACCTCCCGCACATTTAAGGAGTCTTGGTTCTTCTCTTCTCCGGTTAAACCATTATAAAAGGTATCAACTGAGTTACTCCGAAAATCCAGTGTGAGAGGCAAGATCTAAGCATATAAACCCTTAAAACGTTCCCTATGCCTTCACTAAAAGATTCATTCGAATCTTTTTGGAAAAATGAGAAATTTATGTTCTTAAGGTGATTGGTTTTTTAAGGGGAAAAAATTGGTTAAACGAACTTGGTAAACGAAGAATCATCCAAGTCAAAATTGAATTCGAGGGGGTTTTTCTCGTACCAAGTTTTAGCGGACTCCTCTCGAGCGAATAAGGAAACATCATGAGCGTAATCACATCATTAGGCACATTCCTAAGCAAAGGTCGAAGTAATCCTTTTGAAACTATTATATGAGCATTAGAGGATTCTCATTATTTCTAAAACCATGGATACGGGATCGCTGATGGAACCAATTTGAGAGGTCAAATTGATATGAGCGTGAGTATTGTTGATCAGCACGAGCCAGTGTGATCGCGGCTTTGAGATAAGGATGACGGATAGTACCGGCAACAGCGAGACGGATCTGCTACAGGTGTTGATGTATCTTAGAACCCTCGTTGGGTGCTACAAGTAAGGGGCGCTTATCGCGACTTTCCATATATTTCAGAATCAGGCGAGTCAAGTTAGAAGCAGCACAATTCGACCCGCTATCAACATACCGAGCTGGCGCAGGGCGGGGTGCCGGGTCACTTATATCTTCGTCGAGGAATCACATCTGACAGAGAGAGACAACTAAACGAACCGAGTGCACGGCTCTCTCGTTGGTATGTGGTTACGGAGCACGGATCTTGATGTCGGTGGCGACAGCTCCGGCTATCATCTAAGGTTGTATATCTATGGTGATGTGCTGGTGATGACGCGTCTAGAGTATCCGACTTTGTGAGCGATGGAATTAAGGGGAAGATAGATTGGATTACTTCTCGATATATCTATCTATTAGATCTTAGGGGGGGATCTCTCTCTATTGTGCGGTTAGTGACAATATGTCTTATGGGTTGATTCTCGGATATTGAGTTAGACACTTGCTTCGGGATCACATCATAATAAGTGTAGGGTAGGGGTGGGGGGGTGGGGGGGTAAAAAATAAAATAATCACATACTTCTATGTAAGCTCTATAAATTTCTTTTAAGGTGACCGTACTTTCGATAGACACAAATGGCAAGTGTTAAATCTTTGGTTCGAGTTGGGAACTTTTCAAGTTCACTGGAACTTATTTATGATAATATATCATTGAAGATATTATTGTGTTGTGTTCGATTACCAACTTTGTTATTTAATTTCTTTTTTTAAGGACAATTTTATATTTTGGGATTTTTTTTCCTTTTTTTTGTGTTTTTATATGAAGCTATACTTGAAAGAAAGAAAATTATTTTTTACTTTTTATTATTTATGATTTTTTTTGAAATTTTTTTAACAAAATGAAAACTTTCGAGGACGGAAAGATCCTTCAAATCTTATCAACAAACACAAAACGAGAGATTCGTTAACTCAAATCTTCGGCAGCGGCGCCAAAAATTTGATACGGTATAAAATATACTAATAATATATAATATCTCAACAAGAGCAATTAAGAAAATTCCCTAAGGAAAATTCACTCTTTAAAATATATATAACAAAAAATAATATACGTATCTTTACCGGAAAGTATGATTCCCGGGTCGTTTTCCTAACGATTTGAAAAATTGAAACCTCGCTTGATATTGGATATTGATTTGACTTGTTCGAAGATGATTGGTTTTTCTATAACTACTTGATTAAAAAAACAAGCAATTGTTAAAAATACTTTAAAGCACTTAACAATTACGAAAACAAAGTAAACCGACAATTAATTAAAGTAAACCTAAATTTTACCCTCTAAAATATTGTAAACTGAATTTCTAACTAATATAGGAACAAAAGAAAATTTAGGAAAAAGAAAAACATTTTTTTTGATTATTTTTGAATTTATATGAATTAAAAGACTAATTTAATCTAATTAAATCTTAAAAATAGCAAAACTAAGTACTAAAATTTGGAAAATGATTAAACTTATAAAAGTCTAAAAAACATAAAAGCACAGAAAATTATTTTTAAACTATTTTTAATTATTAAATCCTATTTTTAAAATTTAAAATAAAAGCTCACAATGATAGTTAAGGATCTAAAAAGTGTAAAATGATTTTTACTGGATGTAAACCCGAAAGCAATAAAATTGTTATAAAACTAAAAACTATTTTTTTGTATTTTTCTGAAACTTTTTTCTATTTTTTATTGATTTTATAAGATTTTAGCTTTCGAAAATTGATTAAAAATAAAATTTAAGCTGGAAAAATCTAAAAAATTCAGGATAAATCTTAAACACTAGCAGGAATACAAGGAAAATAAGAAAAACCAATTTGCTTAACGAATAAGCCCTCAAATGAGCTTATTTAGCTACGGCTTATTTATAAAAAGGAAAATTAAACGTGTACAGTATAAATGTGGGGAAGAACTATGTGATGGTCTATTGAAGCAAATGGTTAACACTTGGGCTTATACTGAGAGGTCGTTGGTTCGAGTGTGGTCAACCCCTTTTTGCTATTTTTTATTTTATTTTACTTTTTGAAAAACTAAATACAAGACTAAAATAGATACACTAAAATAAGCTACTTTAATAAAAAGGACTTAAGCTGAAACATAAGTAATAAGCTCAAAAACAGTTTATCATAATTTTGTTACAGAGATTTGGTTTTGGTCCAAGCACTTATTTTCACTTAAACAACTATATTAAGCTCAAATTAAGCTTAATTCTTAAAAGGAAAAGTGTTCTAGAAAGTTTATAAGTTGCTTAATCTAAAAATAAAAAGAAAATAGAGCTTAAAATAATAAAAGACCACTGAAAGTGATGATGAAAGTGACATACTCATGGTAACTAATCAATAAGCTCAAAACCAAAATAAGCTCAAATGCTCAAAAAGCAAAGACAGCAAATGATCATTTGTAAATTTGACAAACAACTTATAAGCAACTAATTTAAGCAATAAAACCAACTACTTCAAGCTAGAATCTAAAATTTAAAAGCTAAATTCTATTGCTAACTGTTTTTGGATTTTTATAGTTTTGTGAACTTTGACTGCTAATTAAGCAGGTAAATAAGCTAGAAAATGCAAATTAAAGACTTAATCTATAATAAGCATATCCTAGACTAATCCTACTAGTAATATAAGAACCTAAATCCTACTTTTACTTTAACTAAAATCTAAGCTAAAAGTGACAGCAGTACTAACTTTTTGTTAGTACTGATGCACTTTGCACAAGTGCAGACCAAGTAGTGCAGGTTACCTAAGGGTAAACCTGCACTTAGACACACTCAAATAGAGTGTACAACTAAAATGCAAACAAGATCTAAGCCTTTTAAAGCTTAGATCAAAATTTGCACAAGTGAAATTCAAAGATAAATTCCCCTGGTGCTGAAACACTTAATATAAGCTCAAATTCTCTAAATTTCAAAATCTAACTTATAAAAACTCATTTCCTAATGTTTTTAACTAAATTCAAAGCTGTCTCAAAAAGGTTTGCACAAAACTTTTGACTTTTGACAGTCAAAGTAGCTTAATCCAAACACCCCTTTACCACTTTGACAAAAATGAATTTAACTTAAATTGCAAAACTAACTAATAAGCACTAATTACCAGATTATTTTTAGCTTATAACAACCCTAACTAACATGAATTCACAACTAATTAAGCATTAATCTAAGATTCAAACTAATTTCTACTATTTTTGGTTTTTTAAAGTTTTAATGACAAGTTATATGAAAAACTTCCATTTCTCCCATTTTTTGTCGAATTCAAAAAAGTTGATCGTCGAGTTGTTGTAGGAAGAAAGAAATCGACGATATCAAGACTCCCCCTTGATGTATGATCCCCCCTGTTCGGGGCACCAAGGGATCGATCTTACAAAAATTATTTTGCTACAAAACAAAGTTAGAAATACAAGTGCAAGACAAATATCTTTTAAAGCAACACATTATAATTAAGTCACCCAAAAGAGAGTTTCATTCTACCAACAAGAAACTCATACAATAGCAAATGCAACTAATACATTCATGCAACATAAGATAAAACTAGAGCTAATACAAGATAATTAATCTATAAGGTACACTACATACTTCTTGAGATAAAGAGAAACAATACTACATAAGTCCTAAATGATTCATGATTCATAGAGAATGACTTTTTGAGCAAAAAGGTTTGGAGTGACATGTTTATGAAAACATTTAAAGACTTTTCAAGGAGGAGGTGAAAAGTGTGAGGTGATTGCGGTGGGGCGTGAGGGGTTGGAGGAAAGGAAGGGGTAAAGTGGTGGGTAGACGGGAGATGTGCGTGTAGGAAAGTGAGAAGATATACAAGATGAGCAAACATGATGTTTATCTCATCACTAAGTGAAGAAAAGGTTTTGGTTATGAGAGCAACATATGCAAGTTGACCCATGATAGTCATGATAGTTGTAGAAAAGAGAATTTCCAATGATAGGTGGTTGAGGTTGTGGTGGAGATGGTGGTGATGGAGTATCATGAATGTGATCAAGAGGAGTGATTTGTGACAAAGAGAGTATGATATCCAAAGAAGGATGACTTTGAAGTGATTGAGGGTTTAAAGGTCTAGGAGGAACATTCAAAATGTTGTCAAGCAAAGGGTTCAAGTGATGAGGAGAAATTGGTTCATTTGAGGATGGTGGTAAGATTTGAAGTTTTGAGTGAAAGGAAGAAGATATGTTCTCATGACTTGATGATGTTTGATTAGTGTATGTGGTTTTTGATGGTGCATTTAGAGGAGTTAGAGATGAAGAAGTTATTGTAGGAGAAGGTGTGATGGTGACATCTTCATCACTAGATATGTTGACAAATAGTTGTCTAGGATGGATTATGGTGAGTTTGATTTTTCTTAGAAGGAAGAATATGAAGCATTGGTGAATTCATTGTAGTAATGGTGTGCGGAAGATGAGGATGATAATACCAAAGTGGGGAGGATGACTTATTTAATAGGAGGAAAATATTTAAAGTTGAAAAGCAAGGAGAGGTTGAGATTTTTGGATTTCCAAAAAAGAGTTAGCAAAATGCAGAAGGTTTAGCTGGGTCTAAGAAAGAATAGTCAACTGCACAGAAAATCAAGAGCCACAGTGAAAATTCCATGACTTCTGATGGCGGTCCCGTAAATACCTGGCGGTCCCATATATATTAGGGGGCCGCCCAGTAGTTATGGGGGCCGTTCTCTGGAGACAGGAAATTTTTCTAGTTTTCCTGATTTTCTATAAATCCTGTACAGAGACAGTTTCCTATTTTTCCCTTTTGTAGTCAATTCTAATTCACCATGAATCATCTAATACATTAACACTCAAGTATAGAGACTAACAGTTAAGCTCAATCAAGAAATCATATGTAGGCAAATTGACAATTTTATAAGCATGCATAATATAACAATAGCCAAAGTGTATCAAGGTGCATGCAAGCATGGGTTTAGGATGATAAAATTGAATGATCATCCAAGGCAAGTAATGTTGCCCGTACTTCGTACTAAGTTACTAATAAGTAGCATAAGTTTGAATACCTAAGCATAATAGATTGGTAAATAATATAGATAATAATGTCATAAAGTAATTTCCCTCACAGCTCACTTCTTCATGTTTCTTCACAACCTTCTAAGACTTTTTTCAATTGACCTTACTCCACCACGCTACTCATCTCGTAATTATACTTGACGGTTGATGATTTCAGTTTGGCGGGTGTAAAATGGTTCCAAGTGATGTCAATGTTAGGTGGGTTTTAAAAAACTTGAGGAACTTAATTAGTTAACAAATTGACATAACGAATGGGGGAAGGGGTACTTGCACGTGAGGTCCCTTTGTCATTTCCATCATCATCATCATCATCATCGTTGAGATGAGATGAGGATGGTTGATCGAAGGTGGAGGAGGAAGTGGATTGACGACCTCTTCTTGTACCACGACCCCTTCAGGGTTTTCGCTCTAGTTGAGCGGCAAGAGAGGATTCATGACACGATCGTACAAGACATAGGATTCATTTTGCAATTCGGGATTTCACCAATGATGAAATCAAACAAGCGGGTTAATTGCATACCATAGGGTAGAATTAACCTAGCTTGCTTAGTAACCCACTCTATTTGTTTTGCCATGAAATAGGCAAGATTGAATTTTCAGAGTTTGCAGCACAATAAAGCATATAACAAAGACATGCGGGAACGTGGTCCCGATTACCCCCCAAACAGAAAACATTTTCTGTAATATTTTCTGCCAAAGTGTTTTCAAAGTTGACACAATTTCATGAGTGAGAATTTGATAATCTTGAACCACAAGTTCTTCTTGATGACGGATGCGAGTGACTTGACCTTCTCGATCTTCTCAAATATACGAGATGATATCATCTGGATAAGGGAGGTTGGTTTGACATGGGCCTTCCGAAGGGGCACCATATACCAACTCATCAAGTGACCATCTGTCACTAAAGACACGCGCACCCTCACAAGGTATTCTAAGAATTTTAGCAAAGTCTTCAAGAGAAAGAGAAAAGTAATATTTGGATAACAAATCAACAAACATTGACCTTCGTCGGAATAATTCTTAATCGTACTGACGTTAAAACTCAAGAATAAAACAAGGACACGCTTGTTCATTGATTTCAAGGAGACACTCAAACTCGACAAAATAGAACAAAGACCGAACATATTTTAGATCCGTGAAGTTATCAAAAACCACCCGACCCTCGTGAATGTAACGTTCTTAAAGGTTTCTTAGTTTTTCTTTTATTGGAAAACAGAATTCATGTGAAATTTTAGGGATATAGTGTCTTGTATTTTTGTAATATTTAGAAGATTTGCGAGGCATGATTTCCTAAAAGAAAATGAAATCACATTTTATTACTTTTTACTTGTAAAAGTCGGAGAGCATTGTATCTAGTGTGTTCCTAAATTGTAACAAATTTGTGAGTAGATGATTAACACGACCTAAACATAAAATCCCTAATAGTTAACCCCAAATGCTCTTAATTTGAATTTTCTCATCCAAACAAGTCGAAAAATAAATATGAATTATGTATCTTGAATTTGTTCATGAGATCATTATGCATGTGTTTGAAAACGTTTTTAGGTTGGATTAACAATGCATAACAACAATTTTATTATGTTCCTAACGTGAGTGATTTGAAAATAAAATTGGGGTTTTGGTTCAAAATCAAATTTTCTACAAGCTTACTAATATATTCAAATCCTATATCTATGGGAAGCATATTAGTTATACATTGTATCCTAGTAGTCCTAATTGTATGAAATTGAAAAAAAAAATTAAATCCTCAATTTTAATTTTTGGTGTTCATCATGAACCTTAGACTCAAATTGAAAGAAAATAGATAAAATGACTTACAATTGATGATCTTTAAGATGTTGTAAGTGATTGTAAGTGTTGATTTTATCTTCAATTTGTGTTTTAATGGGATGGGTGATTATGATTTTTGGGTTGTTTGAATCGTGTTCGTCACTTGCAGCACGAAGGGGATGTTTGGTTTTGTGTTTGAATTTTTTTTTGACTAAGTGTAAAATAAAGGAGTCCTGCGATGCGGTCCTATAACGCCTTGGCAGTTCCCAGAATATAATGGGGGGCCGCCTGTGGTATGGGGGCCGTCTCATAAAGTTTTGACTCAGTTTTTAACAAAAATTTTACGAAGAGGAGTGACATCTAAATTTCATTTCGCGAATTAAATTGCTTAAAGTACTTTGATAAGTATTTCAAGTTTCACGACACAGATGGAACACTGAAAAAGAATTGAGATAGAAGAAGGAGAAGCGAACTAATATGATTTATGGAATGTGTTCCATCATTCCTAAACCAAGACGTAGATAGTTAAACGATTCACGTTTAAAGGGTTTAGTAAGAATGTCGGCGATGTTGTCGACAGACGGCACTTTTTCGATTGAGACATGTTCTTTCTGGACATTATCATGAAGAAAGTGGTGACGAATTTCGATGTGTTTGGTACGAGAATGTTGCAACGGGTTTTCGCTAAGGTAAATAACGCCTTTTGTTGGGAATTACGTTTTCCTAACTTAGTACCGACAGTATTAATAGTTAGTACTGATAGTTATAGTTAGTACTGACAGTACAAAGTGTTAAGTACTGATCAGTTAGTTAGTACCGATAGTAGAAATTAGTTAGTACCGTTTAAGAGATATGTATGAGATATTTTAGGAAAAGATATATACGCGTTTTGTAAGCCTGTTAGGGTTTATCCTTGGTCTATAAAAGGATCCCTCTTGGCATAGTTAGAGACACGAACTCAATATATCTCATACAAAATCATATCTCAATAGTTAGTAATTTGTAATCATTCAAAGCAGATTAATAGAAATTATTTAGTTCTTCATTGTTCTTCTTAGTACTTGTGTTAAGATTCCGCATTAACACATAGTATTCATAAATCAATGTTCTACATAGTCAACTCTATTAATACATCCTTGGCTATAATTCTTAATAGCTGCAGAGATCTATTCATACAAGGGACTCACAAGTGTATCAGAGCCTGTGAGAAACTCGTGAAATAAGAAAAACAATCAAATCCAGTTATAAACCTTCATCCTTCCAACTAAAACATGTCGGTCACAAGATGAAATTCCACCACACCACCACATCCACCATCATCACGACAAACACTAACCAAACATCACCTCATAAAGTATCAACCATCAAGCTACCTATTCTTAAAAAGGGAGAATATGATATATGGGCCATGAAAATGGAACACTATTTGGTCCCATAAAGACCATCAATCTGGGAGGTTATACAAAATAGGAATGGTCTTGTATCCATCACTACAGATACACAAGGACAAATTAAGGTTTTGCCTCCCAGAACTGCAGAAGAAATTATAGCCAGAGAAAGAGAGAGAAAAACAAGGACCACCTTGCTTATGGCCCTACCAAAAGATCATCTTGCTAAATTCCATAAGATGACTTCAAGTGAATGTGATACCTGTGAATCTAACATTAGTACAGAACCCTCTGAATTAGTGTCTGAACCAGTTGTCATTGAATCTAATGTAGAAAGTCAACCTAAGGTCTGGTCTGATGCTCCTATCATTGAGGAGTATGAATCAGATAGTGAAGATGAGTGTGTGTCTATACCAACAAAACAACAAGAAACACCTAGTTTTGCTAATCAGCAAGTAAAAACTCCTAGGGAAACTGTTAAGAATCAATACACACATAGTCAAAAACCTAAAGTTGATAAGAAAGATTTGGGGTATGGGTTTGCTGTTAGAGCATGTTTTGTATGTGGTAGTCTTAATCATTTAATTAAAGATTGTGATTTCCATGAGAAGAGGATGGCAAGAAAAGCTGAGTTAAACAATGGTTGGAATAATGTGCAAAGAGTGAATAAACAAAACCAATTTGTTCCTTCAGCAGTACTAACTAGAACTGGTATCATTCCAGTTAATACTGCTAGAGCTAGCAGTACTAAAAACTTTAGTACTGCTAGGCAAAGTGTTAACAGACAGACAGTACTAACTAATACTGCCATGAAAGTTAATACTGTTAAGCCAATTGTGAATAGAGTTAGACCAGCAAATGTTTTTCACAAAACTCATTCACCAACAAGGCCTTTCAAAAAGACAACAGTACTTAAACCAATTTTTTCAAATCAAAAGTTTAATACTGCTAAGGTAAATGCAGTTAGTACTGTTGGGGGAAAAAGGGAAACTGCTGTTAAGCCCTCAGCAGGTTGTAGTTGGAGACCACAAAGATACCATGGTGGATCCAAATACAATAGTGGATCCAGTCTTGGAAATTGTTACACTTTCAAAGATCCACTAGGCAGACTCAAGCCCAAACAGGCTTGGGTCCCTAAGAGAAACTAATCTCTTTCTTTTAATGTGCAGGATTATCCACATAGAGCTCTAAAGAATAAAGGAATTGTTGATAGTGGATGTTCCAGGCACATGACTGGGAACAAGGCCTACCTTGATGAATTTCAAGACTTTAATGGTGGCCCTGTTGCTTTTGGAGGTAGTAGAGGTTATATAACTGGTAAAGGTAAAATAAAAACTGGAAAGTTAGATTTTGAGGATGTGTGCTTTGTGAAAGAACTTCAGCATTTCAATCTCTTTTCTGTGTCACAAATGTGTGACAAAAAGAACAAGGTTCTATTTACTGACTCTGAATGTCTTGTTTTGTCTTCTGAGTTTAAGTTACCTGATGAAAATCAAGTATTACTTAAAATCCCTAGACAAAATAACATGTACAGTTTCAATTTAGAGAACATTGTTCCTTCAGGAGGTTTGGCTTGTTTAATTGCAAAGGCCACAAATGATGAATCTAATAAATGGCATAGGAGGCTGGGTCATGTTAATTTCAAAAACCTTAACAAACTTGTGAAGGGAAACCTTGTACGGGGTTTACCTTCAAAGATTTTTCAAAATGACCACACTTGTGTTGCTTGTCAGAAAGGAAAGCAACACAAGGCCTCTTGTAAGGCCAAATCAGTCAGCCTATTAGCCACACCTAACAACTTCTCTTCATATGGATTTATTTAGGACCTACACTTAAGAAGTTTAAACCATAAGACTTATTGCCTGGTTATCACTGATGATTTTAGCAGGTTTAGTTGGGTGTTTTTCTTAAGAACTAAGGATGAAACTAGTGGAATCCTTAAGGACTTTATAAGACAGATAGAGAACCAATTGAATCAAAAAGTTAAAACTATTAGATGTGATAATGGTACAGAATTTAAAAACAGGGATGTTATTGAATTCTGTAGGTCAAAAGGGATCAAGAGGGAATATAGCAATGCAAGAACTCCACAACAAAATGGAGTTGCTGAAAGAAAGAACATGACCCTTATTGAGGCATGCAAGGACCATTGCTTGCCAGATTCAATTTTACTTAACTGCTTTTGGGGCTGAAGCAGTTATTCTGCTTGTATGTTCTAAAAACAGGGGATTAGTGACCAACCTCATAATAAGGACACTTATGAACTTTTAACTAGTAAAGGATATAATTATAAGTTATATAAGACCTTTTGGGTGCCATGTAACCATCTTGAATACCATTGACCACCTGGGCAAGTTTGCTGGAAAATCAGATGAGGGATTTTTAGTTGGGTATTCTCTACAAAGCAAGGCTTTTAGAGTATACAATTTAGAAACCAAAAGAGTTGAAGAAAACCTGCACATCACCTTCTTAGAGAACAAACCAAATGTTGCAGGGAAAGGACCAACTTGGCTTTTTGATCTTGATTATTTAACTGATTCTATGAATTATCATCCTGTTAGATCAGAGAATTAAGCTAACCTACATCAGTCAACAAGAAAGCTCACAAAAATACAGGTACAGAGACATATTATGCAGAGGATTCGTGAAAAAGAGGATAAATAAAAAAAAAAAAAAACAAAAAGAATTAAAAAAAAAAAAAAAATAAAAAAAAAAAAAAACGAAAAATATTTTAAAAAGATTTAAAAAAATAAAAAAAAAAAAAAAAAACACTAAAAAAAAAAATAAAAAGAAAAAAGAAATAAAAAAAAAATAAAAAATAGAAAAAAAATCTGCTCAAGACTGCTTTGTACTGCCAATATGGCCTTCTTATTCTTCAACAATCACTCCTGCTTTAAAAACAGATGATAAGAGAGAAGGTCCAAGAGAGGAAGAACAAGTCTTTATGGATGAACTTGAAAGACTTAAGAGGCAAGAAAAGAAGCTAATGAGGGAAAAAAAAAAGAAAAAGAAAAAGCTGAAGCATCTCAAGAAGGAGTTTTGAACAAGAAACCAGAGAGCTTGGTTTTAAAAGAATGAGCTTGCAAGGCTAAGCAGTACTAACATTTTTAGTACTGTTAGCACACCAGCTAAAGCTAGCAGTACTAACCTAGTTAATATTGTTAGCATACCAGTTAGTACTGCCAGTCCTTATGAGGGACTATCTCTTTCTGATCCAACAAATCCTGAAGAAGATGACTCAGAAATAGCCACGGGGTGCCTCCACTGAGATATTTATCAAAATTCTACTGGGATGGTATCTTTACTTACTTCATCTTATGATGATAGGTGTCAAAGGCTGACTTCACAAACTTGGAAACTATTGTGAATGTTAGTCCTATTCCCACATCAAGGATTGCACTCCTCTCATCCTTCAGCTCTTATTCTAGGAGATCCAACCTCAGCAGTTCAAACAAGAAGCAAAGTAAATACAAGTTCTGGAGCTCATGCTTTTGTTAGCTATGTTCAAAAGCAAAAGAGAAATAATCATAAGGACTTCCAGCATTGTTTATTTGCTTGCTTTTTATCTCAAAATGAACCCAAGAAGATTTCAAAAGCTCTTGAAGATGAAAGTTGGGTTGATGCTATGCAAGAGGAATTGCTGCAGTTTAAGATACAGAGCATTATGGGTTTTAGTAGATTTGCCTTATGGGAAGAAGGCTATCGGTACAAAGTGGGTTTATCGAAATAAGAAGGATGAAAGAGGAGTTGTTGTCAGAAATAAAGCAAGGTTAGTTGCTCAGGGACATAGGCAAGAGGAAGGGATAGACTATGATGAGGTTTTTGCTCCTGTGGCCAGGATTGAAGCCATAAGGATCTTTTTGGCCTTTGCCTCATACATGGGTTTTATAGTCTATCAAATGGATGTGAAAAGTGCCTTCCTTTATGGGAAAATTGATGAAGAGGTATATGTGTCTCAACCACCAGGTTTTCTAGATCCTAAATATCCTCAGAAAGTATACAAAGTTGTAAAAGCTCTCTATGGGCTACATCAAGCTCCCAGAGCCTGGTATGCTACTTATCTACTTTCTTAATGAAAATGGAAACAGAAGAGGAACCAATGAACAAAACTCTCTTCATAAAGAATACAAACATGTTATCATACAAGGTTCAAGTCTATGTGGATGATATCATCTTTGGGTCTACAAAGAAATCTTGGTGTGATGAGTTTGAAGCATTAATGAAGAGTAAATTTCAGATGAGTTCAATGGGAGAGCTCACTTTCTTTCTTGGATTACAAGTCAAACAGAAAGCAGATGGTATCTTTATTAGTCAGGATAAGTATGTTGCAGAAATCCTAAAGAAGTTTGACTTTGCAAATGTTAAGACTGCTAGTACACCATTGAGACTCAGAAGCTTCTATCAAGGATGAGGAAAGCCAGTGAAGTGGAGTCCATCTCTATAGGTCCATGATTGGCTCTTAAATGTACTTGACTGTCTTCGAGGCTGATATTATGTTTGTAGTCTGACTTGTCTAGGTTTTAAGGGGGGGGGGGGTCACCCAAAGTCCTCCCATCTAAGTGTTGTCAAGAGAATTTTTAGGTATCTAAAGGGCAAACCCAAACTGGGTCTTTGGTATCCTAGAGTGTCTTCATTTGACCTGGAATCCTACTCAGATAGTGACTATGCTGGACAAATCTGATACAGGAATCCACAACAGGAGGTTGTCAATTTCTTGGCAGGAGACTCATTTCTTGGCAATGCAAAAAGCAGACCATTGTGGCTACTTCTACTACAGAAGCATAATATGTTGCGCGTGCAAACTGTTGTGGGCAGGTTTTGTGGATTCAAAATCAAATGTTTAGACTATGGGTTCAACTTCATGAACACAAAAATCTACATTGATAATGAAAGCAACCATATTGCATTGTAAAGAATCCAGTATATCATTCCAAAACAAAGCACATTGCTATTAGGCACCACTTCATAAGAGATGCTTATGAAAAGAAACTAATTCAGGTGCTTAAAATCCACACTAATGACAATGTAGCTGATCTACTAACCAAGGCATTTGATGTTAGCAGGTTTCAGTTCTTGGTTGTTACTATTGGGATGATAAATCCATAAGCTGCATTGGTTAAAGGGAGGCAATATGTTGTGTTGTATAGTTTGTATGAAGAAACATGTTAAACCAGTAGGTATGCATAATTCCAGAGTATTAATAGAATTTAGAGAGTCATTGAGAAGAGTTACTGATGGTACTGAAGCACTCCTGATACCTACATTGTTCATTCTTTGGTTGGACAAAGTTAGTACTGACAGTGCAAAGTTAGTACCGCTGGGCAAAGTTTGTACCGCTATAGAGACGTTGAAGAAAAATACCGCCAAGGGTACAAAGTGTAAATTGAAACGGTTTCCTTGAAATTAGGTCTCCTAAACCTATATAAACCTATCTCAATTGCACAGTTCCTTACGCAATCTCTCTCAAATACATTCGTATCTACAAGCCCTAATATCTCTCTTTAACGATGATCACATCTTTCAACCACATTGCGTTCTTGAATCATGTCCTAAAGCATAACATGGTCTCGTATCTGGAGAAGTCTGAAGGGAATGCCGAGTTTCACGAGATCATTTATTTTTCTTGAAGCGCAGTTCCATTCATCATGCTCTCACTGTAAGTCCTGTTGTTTCTACTACATTTGTTGAACAGTTTTGGACGTCTGCTAAGTCCAAAATAATCAACAATTGTTATGCACAATTACTGCTGAAAGTAAGCTGGCAAGTCTGTTTCTATCTCTAAGGCATCAATAAGAAGTGGGATCTTCTTTTTTGATGATGTGATTGTATAGACTCATTACCCAATCGGGCTATATTTTTGATGCTATAACAGCTTATAGGTTATGAAGGGGATTTAACAGTGTTAACATTTAAAAAAAGCGTTGTTTGTTACCCCAATGGAGGGTTTTTCATTTCATACAATAAATCATTGTTCTTTAGTTCAAAAAGCACCTCTTGGATCAAATTCCTACTAAATATTGCTACTTGCTGTAATTTGTTAACATCTAATCAGAAGTATCAAGTTTTCCAAATTAATCTTTGATGGTATGCATAGACATTTAGATGCCTAAAAGAAGTTTGTAAGTACCACATTTTATTTCTATCTTTTAGATAAACAACTAGCTAATGTGCCTGAACCTTAAATCATTTTCCTGTAAAATACTTTAACTAGTAAATTCTTTCTTCATGGTTAAAAAGGGTAAACATTTCCACAAGGAATGTCACCCCATTGTATTGCTTCCTTGTTGTACAACCAACTGAGGAGAGGGTGCTCATTCAGAAGACCAACTGAAGCACAACCTACACGATCTCCTGCCCCCCTAGTGAAGTAACAACGAGCCACAGGACTGGACACATCTCATGCTCAAAACTAGTGGGGTACCTATTGAGCAAAAGACTGACCTAATCCCGCACGACCTTCACCCACTACTATTATTCCTGATTCTATTCAGAAACTTCTGGTGGGATCTTGGAGGTCGATACATCCAGTGATAAATCCCCTTTCAGGGAATGATGGTAGACAGACCCTCTATAAGTGTCTATGAACTTTGTCTCTCTTTATGTACACAGGTTACAGATCAAGCCAAAGAAATACTACACTTGAAAGGCTCATACAAAAATGTCTCAAGAACAAGCTAAACCATTAATCAAACATCACAGAGGCATGGATTCAAAGTGTTTTCCATTAAGCAAAGATTGCAAAAAAGAGATCTTCAAAAGAAACAAAGGGTGGCACAAAAGATCTGTATCCAAACAAGGGAGGAAGTTTTGCTAAATGTAAATCTACAGTCAAAGATAAATCACCTCTATTTGATGAGCTTCCTGAAGATACAGTTGATCATATGGAAACAGAGAATGCTCAAGATGTGGGGAGGACAAGAGAAATAGTGGATGAAGAGAAGGAGATTGATGAAAATATACTTAGTACTGAAGATGTGCTTAGTACTGACAAGGAGAAAGTTAGTACTGACAAGGAGAAAGTTAGTACTGACAGACCAATAGTTAGTACTGACGGATCCAAAGTTAGTACTGACAGGCAAATTGAAGGTACCGATGAACAAATTGAAGGTACTGAAGAGCAAATTGAAAGTACTGATGGGCAAAGAAAAGGTACTGAAGATCATACTGAAGAAGGAAGTGCTACTCAAGCCACTCAAACACCTACTTCTACAATATTTGGAGATGATGAAACAATAGCTAAGGTTCTTCTCAACATGAGTCAAGCCAAAGCAGTTTCTAGAGAAAAGGAGAAAGGTGTAGAGTTGAAGGATATTGAAGAAACTGACAGACCTAGACCTACCTCTACAAGATCACTTCTGACATTAAAGCCTCTTCCAAAGATTGATCCAAAAGACAAAGGAAAGAAGAAAATAGAAGAGGAGGATGAATCTGATGGTATTCCTGAACTTAGAGAAGTTAAACAACTTGAAAGTGATGAAGAGATTGCTAGGAAAATAACAAGAAGATTGGGAAGGTGAAGATAAAGAAACAGAATAGCTAAAGAAAAAGCGTACCAATAAGCTCTCTTAAGAAATTTTGATGATATAAAGGCAAGAATTGAGGCAGATAGACGTTCTTGTTGAGAAGCACAAGAACAATAAAGAGAGCAATTTACAATAGAAGAAAGAGTAAATTCCTTCATGAAACAATTGCTGCTCAAAGAAAAGTTCCTTGCTCTACAAAGATCAGAGGCCATCATGAATAAATCACCCCACCTACAAAGGAATCAACTGAGAAATCAAAATGATGACCTACTCAAGCATTGTAGGAAACTTCAAGCACTCTGAATTGAAAATCAAAGAAGTTTGAATAAATAACAATTCCTGTGTATGAGCAAGAAATAAAGAGGTCAATGAAATTTTTATCAGCTATGGGTCTGCTGAAGATTAAATACGATCAAAAGGATGAATGAGAAAGGAGTTGATTCCCTCTAAGGATCAAATGGTCAAAGATGAGAAAGTAAAGAAGTTACAAGGATGAAAATAAAGTAAGAAGCCAAGGGGGATAATAAAAGAGAAGAAAAGTACCAGAAAGAGGAAACTGGTACTAGGAAAAATATGAAGTCAGGAAATAAGATACATTCAAAACACTTCTGAAGATGAAAGTGGAGAAAGAGGAATGATGAGCTGATAATACACTTAACTATAGCTCCCAGATGAGGAAAAAAAAAAAAAGGAAGTAGATTATTAAAACTTTAACAGGAATTATCCTATCAAAGAATGGAAAAACAAGTAGTCATGGAACAAAGCCACAGGTTGATAAAGTTGAAAACTAGAGGGAGATTAATCAAAATGTTGAGGAATAGGAGTGATATGTGTTTAATTACATCATACCAATTTTTCCCATATTAATGCAACCTAAATGACTAAAACTGTACCAAAAATACATTTGTAGTTTGTATGTTGCATTTGTATTTGGCAGAGAAACGGATTTCAAGAAAGGAGCAAAAAGAAAGCCAAAGACAAACAAAATCCAAGCACGGAGTGAAAAATGGCAAAGTCATAAGTCTCAAAATGAAGAAAATAACAACTTGAGGGTCTAAAACTGCCAAGTCTAAAGTGTGTTACAAAGTTATAAGAAAGAGGCCCAAAGTTGCAAACCGTGGTAGAGTATTACATTAAGTTATACAACGTTGAGGGACCAATCTTCTAACTCCCCAAAAAAGTTTTCTTTCCCGCCCCAAAAACCCAGTTACAACTGGTATGTCGTCCCATACTGTCTTCCCTGCAAAACCACTTCTCTCCCTAGCCAAATTTCAATTCATCCACCTACATTTTCCCCCCAGCTTATAAAAGTCCATTTTTGAAAAAACAATCCCTCACCATTCCAAAACATTTTGATTGGCTAAGATTGTTTCAAAGAAGCACAAAAGGAATTGAAGGCTGGTATTTGGTTTTAGTCTCTCCTCACACACAACAAGCACACTTGTTTTTTATCTCTCCAAAGAAGTACAAGCCTGCAAGATGAAGCTTTTGGCTAATAAAAATAGAGCTTTTATAAGCCTTTGAGTGCATGGAGTTTATTAGTTATCTTAGCAACTAATTTATTATTTATCTTAAGCTTAAATTTCACATTAACTTACACTTTTACTTTCAGCTTTGTAACATTTCGCAAGTTTAATGCAAGTTGAAGTTTGTAAGTCAATTTACAATACAGTGTTAAGTTCTATCATATTGTTTTTGTTTAAATCATCTCACCACACTTACTCAAAAGCTGTTTCATTAAGTAAAGAGTAAAAGTTATGTAGTAAAGAGAAAATCACAAATATCACTCTCAAATATACACAGCTTATGGTATGGATTATAAGCCAATTTCTGTATGGCTATGAATCTACTAGCTTTTTTTAAACAAGCTAGAGCTTGTATAATTCTCTGTTTACCTGTTTTGAGCAAGGGAGTGTAAGTTTGTCTTTTCCTTATTGTTCTTATTTGTCTGCAGAACTGTTTTAAGTGCTTATTTTGCTTATTTGGCTAGTTGAGAAAGTGTTTACCATTCATGACGCAAATGCTCGATAGGCTTGCAAGGAAACGAATACTATTGTTTTCTCGCTGGTTTCTTGGTTATTTTCAAATACCCAACGACCAAATGATCAGGATAAGACAACATTACTTGCCCAGTTAACGTAAACTTTGCCACCGCCGCATGCCCTTTGGCTGCTGCAATGCACCAGGCAGCATTCCAGAGATGTATGATGGCAATCTTCCACGACATTGATCGAAAAAACGATGGAAGTTTTATAGGATGACTTTTTCGGTTTTGAAGTCTTTCTCTAAAATGCCTAACCCCATTAGGAAAAGATGCTTAAGCGGTGTGAAGACACCAATTTAGCCCTAAACTGGTAGAAAAGCCATTTCGATTGTTAAGGAAGGCATTGTTCCTTGGACCACAAAAAACTCCAAGTCTTGGGTGGTCGGGTAAGGGGGGGGAATTGAGGTTGATCGAGCTAAGATTGAGCATCGCAAAGCTCCCCCACCCAGCTACTGTAAAAGGGATCCGTATTTTTCTTTGGTCATGCCGGGTTTAATAGAAGATTCATCCAAATTTCCTCAAAATAGCCCTCCCAATGACCCATTGCTTGAAACTAGACTCCGTTTTATTTCTCCAAAGAGTGTATTGAAGCATTTAACACTCTCAAAAAGAATCTAACCGAGGCTCCAATCCTGATTGCCCCAGACTGGAATGAACCATTTGAACTTATGTGCGATGCAAGCGATTTCGCCTTAGGTGCAGTCTTGGGGCAACGTCATGAGAAACAATTTCAGACCTGATAACACTATCAATGCAAACATTGAAATGGAGGTCGGAATCACGTTACACCACGAACAGAGAAAGAAATGTAGCCGTGTGTACGCATTCGAAAAATCCGATCTTACCCTTGTCATGAACAAATGCACTTGTGTATACGGAACATTTCACCCTTAAGTAGCTCTGTTGCAAAGAAAGATTCAAATGCGAGATTACTCCATGGGTTCTGCTCTTTCAAGAGTTCGCTTAGAGTAGTTGACACAAAAGGAAGCTAGAACCTAACAGCTGATCATCAATCACTATTAGAGAATCCTCACTAGAAAATGAGCTCGATCAAAGGAGATACATGAAAAGTTTGGCTCTAAACCCTTAGTTCGATTGCTGCTCATGATTCTAGTACCCGACATGGTTTGCTGACATCGCAAACGACCATGCGGAAATTGTCGTGATCAAAGGAAGTCAACCCAGCAGAAAAGAAAATACTTCAAAGATGTGAAGCATTATTTCCTGGGAAATCCCTTTCTTTTTAAATCTGTGCGGATCAAGTTATTCGACGTGTGTTTTTGGCGAAAGAAGCCCATGGACATCCTCATGGCTTTCCATAATGGTCCCGCACCGTTGGACATCACTGTGCTGAACTACACAGCAAGAAAAGTCTTCGATTCCGGATTCTTGGCCCACAATCTACAAAAGATGCCCATGGATTTGGTATAAAAACTGCAACTTCAGTGGCCAGCGTCAAGAAAAATTTCACACGGGAGTGAGATGCCATCAAAATTCCATCCAAGTTTGTGAAATCTTTGACGTCTGGGGCAATTGACTTTATGGGGCAATTCCCATTCATCCAAAGCAACAAATACATCCTCGTGCCGTTGATTAATTATCAAATGGGGTTGAAGCAAAAGCCTCCCCAGCCCCCCCCCCACAAACGCCCGAGTTGTTGTAAATTTCTAAATCTCTCTTTCGCCAAAAAAAAAAAAAAAAAAAAAAACGAAGATTCGGGCCCCTCGACAATCAAAAGTGATCGCAAACCCATTATATTTCAATTACCAATTTGCAAAGGTCATGCTTAAATACGAGTCAACTTATCGTCTCTCACCGCGTATCCATCCGACAACAAGAGGACAAGTTTGAGGAATCCATCGAGTTTGAAACAATTCTTGAAGGACCGTGGGGAGAACCGACCTCTTGGTCAATAAAGCTCGATTATGCTTTAAATTGGGCTTTCCAGCACCGCTTACAAAACACCCATCGAGTGTACACCATATAAGCTAGTTTACGGAAAATCCTGTCATCTGCCATCGATCTCTGAGCACAAAGCCAACTGTGCCTTAAAACATACAAACTTTTTGATCTGAAAACCGCTGTGACCATATGGAAATTCAGCTGATATGAACTTAATGAACTCCGTGATGAAGCATATGAGAACTCCATTAATCTATAAAGAAAAGACAAAAGGAATCACGACACCAATATCACGAACCGCGTTTTCAACGTCGGTTAACGATTTCACCTCTTTAACTCTAGATTAGAAGATTTTCTCAGAAACTTAAACCCCTCTGTCAGGACATTCACTATCACACAAGTTATTCCCAAATGCACTATCGATTTATCCCAAAACTCTGGCCAAATTTCAAAGTGAATGGTCATCGTATTAAAACACTACTTTTGAGGGACGAAACCACCAATTGGTAGTTCCCTGCGATCTCCAAACATTCCTAATGTCCAATAAATTTCAGGTGACGGGTCAAGCATAGCGACCGTAAACAAGCGCTTCGTGGGAGGCACCCCGCATGCTCATCGTAGTATTAATGTAAAAATGAATAGTTTTTCTCTGTTTGAGTAGATCGCTCTTCCTTACCCGTGTTTCGTTTTATGTTGTTAATTGTTCCAGGATTGCCCAGATTGTGAAATCTCTCGTGCTTGTATCTTATCAATAGTTTTACATCCTCAGCCTTCATTTTTGGATCCAGATCCAAATCTAATCGACAAAATTTTAATTCTTTTTGGGCACACTTCATAAACGGCCTTAGATTAACTAGTACCCTCTGAAAAATGCGGAGACGATGTTTAGTTCTATTATGGGGGATCTTTCGATTTGATTTTTGCCTGCAGCGTTGTTATCACATAATCCCATTTCTACCAACCAAATTAGCAAAAGTACCAAAAAAATGAAAAAAAATTTAAGATTTTCAAAAAAATAAGTGTTTTTATACAGTTTCGACTTTCCTAATGGTAAATCAGAATATTTTTGACTCGATCGTGCGTGTTGAGCCCTAGCTATTTCCTCAATTGTAGGCTAAGCGTTCACGAGATGAAGAACAAGAAGTGAAGAAGGAGTTGAATAAAAGTTTATGGTTTTTAAGCTAGATTCGACTCAAAACTTATATAATAACTAGTGTTTCTTTTTCTCCCTTAAGTTTCTAATCCACCTAATCACGACGTGCTTTTCAACTAAGTCAATCATGTTTTAAAAAAGCCTTCAAATTTTGTAACTTGATTCTTTAAAAGCAAGGTTTTGAAAGATAAAATGCCAAAGAAGCAATAAATGAAGTATGAGTGCAAAAATGCATGAATATTGTAATTATGCCAATGAAGCATACATTTGATCATATGGAGCTAGTAAAAGATGTGTCGTGATATCCCACTCCGCTAACCACGAGGTGGTGTGTTCAAACTAATACGCTCTTTACATCTAGAATTTGGTGTGTTGTGATATCTCACTTGGAAGAAGGTCTAGGTGAGGATCAAACAAAGACACCGATTCTTAGCCATATTAGGATGAAGTTGTTGATGTGATTTCCACTACGCAAGCTACGGGGAGGGTTTTCAAACTAAGAACACCGTTCGTTGGTTTTGTGATAGTCCTACAGGGACGAGGCCTAAGGTAGGTGTTCAACTAAGCAACACATTCCTAGCTTTAAGAACTTATGAAAATGATAAATATGTTGCAAAAAAGTTCTATGGTTTAAAATCAAGTTACATGTGCCTAATAAGTTGTTGCTTTGAGTCGTGATTCATCTTGAATTACGACTATGAAAATAAGTTGATCTATGGTTGAAACAAGCACACACATTCAAATCATATATCCATGTTGGGAGTAAAAAGTTCACAAGTCATAAATATGAGGGCTTAACATCTATACCTATATCGACAATGAATCTTTTTAATTGCTTGTTTTAGATCTAGTGAAAAATCTGGGACGATGAATTATCCCGTTTTATTTTAGGAACTCCATAAGATTATTCTATTGGCCTTCTCAATTCTATGATCCCAGTGTTTATAAAATAAAGAAAGTCAAACAGGTAGTTAAGAAAAGAAAAAGAAAGGAAAATCCAAAAAAATATTAGTGATAGTTAGTGTACATATAAAAAAATGGTAAAAGCGGGACTTGTCAAAGCTTTTGATTCTTTTGTTCCCCTTGACGAACACTTTGCTACTTTTCAAGGTAATTAGTCGAGGGGGATCAAGATTCTTAGTTTTCTTGAGGTTTACTTCATAACATTGCGTGAGGACACGGCAATACCTTAGTATGGGGGATTTTGATATGTGTTTAATTACACATACCATTTTCCACTATTACGGACTTAAATGACTAAAAACATACCAAAAATACATTGTATTTGTATGTTTGCATTTGTATTGTGCAGGATACGGATATTCAAGAAAAGGAGCAAAAAGAAAGCCAAAGACAAACAAATCCAAGCACGGAGTGGAAAGGGCAAAGTCAAAAGTCATCAAAATGAAGATATACAACTTGAGGGGCTAAAACTGCCAAGTCTAAAGTTGTATTACAAAGTTATAAGAAAGGAGGGATCAAAGTTGCAAACCGGGTAGAGATTACATTTAAGATATACAACTTGAGGGGACCAAAGCTGCCTACTTCCCTAAAAGCCTTCTTTCCCGCCCAACAAACCCAGTTACAACTGGTATGTCGTCCCATACTTTCTTCCCTGCAAAACCACTTCTCTCCCTAGCCAAAATCATTTCATCCACCCTACTAACCCCCCCCCCCCCAGTTGTATAAATGCCATGTTGGCAATCCCTCTCCATTCCCAAAGCATTTCGATGGCTGAGATTGATTCCAAAGAAGCACAAAAGAAATTAAAGGCTGGAATTTGCTTTAGACTTGTCTCACACAACAAGCACACTTGTTTCTATCTCTACAAAGAAGCACAAGCTGCAAGTTGAAGACTTCGGCTATAAATAGAGCTTTTTGTAAGCCTTTGAGGCATCTAGTTTTTAGTTCATAATAATAATCTTAAATCAAGTTTTTAATTAATTTCAGTTTTTAATACAACTTAGCTTATTTTAAGTCATTTACAGCTTTTACTTTCAGCTTTGTAACACTTTCAAGTTTTAATACAATTTGAGTTTTAAATCAATTTACAATTCCAAGTGCTAAGTTTCTTAATCATATAGTTTTGTGTTCACAAAAGCCTCTCACAACATGCTTACTTTATAAGCTGCTTTAATAAGTAAAGTTTTAAAAAGTCTAAGTAAATTAAGAGAAAACCATAAAAAATTACACCAAAATATACCACACTTATTTTTGGATGATAAGCCAGTTCTGGATGGCTATGGACTCTCACAAGCTTGTTTTTATACAAGCTAGAGCTTGTAATTCTTAGTTGAGACCCTGCTATTGAGCAAGGGTGTTGTAAGTTTTTCTCTTATTTCTTGTTTTCCCTTATGGTTGTAGAAACTACATTAATTGTGCTTTATCAGTATGTTTGGTGCTTATTTTGCTTAGTACTGTCAGCTCATTTAATAAAACTGCTAGTTTTGAGTTAACACTGCTAGGCCAGTTCAGCTTATTTAAGTACTTATTCTTAATTAAAATTGCTTATAAGTGTCTTATTTTGTTAATAGATAACCTGTTTTTAATTAGTTTGAAAGAAAAAATGAATTTTAAGGGGTATTTTCAACTAGCAGTACTAACCTGAAGTTAGTACTGCTAGTTCATTTTTGGAGCAGTACTAACTTAAAGCTACCAGTACTAACTCCAAGTTAGTATTGTTAGTTAGTACTGTTAGTACTGTGAGTACATTTCTGATTTTTAGCTTATTGTTTTTACTTATTTAAGATTGTTTTAGCTTTTTAGAGTAGATTAAGCCTATTTTAGTTTACTGTCTTCAGTAGAACTTATTTGCCTTTTCAAAATAATTTTAAGAGTTTATCAGTTTTAGTTTTCTAGCTTGTTTATCATTTTAGTTTATTCTAGTTGCTTATTCCTATTACTAAGTGCTTATTAAGGTTAGTGGAACTTTTGTCCTTTACTGTTTGCTTATTTATTGTTTCTTTGAGTCTTGTTAGCCTAGCAGTACTAACCTTAAGCTAACAGTACTAACTTTAGCCTAGCAGTACTAACTCCAAGTTAGTACTGGTAGTTAAAACTGTTAGTACTGTTGTTAGTACTGTTGTGTTTATCTTGTGTAATTTAGCTTAATTGCTTTTTGTATTTGCTTATTTAGAGTTAGTTTAGCTTATTTAATTTGTCCCAAGCTTATTTGAGCTTATTTGTGTCTTAGTGTAAAAGTTTTAAGTGTTTTTGCCATTCCTAGCTTTTATCCTTGTTCTAGCTTATTTTCTTTGCGTATTTTTATGTGCATTTGCCTATTCAGTGTTAGTGTCCAATCATAATCCATTCCTTGTGACATTCAAACACAATTCATCAATCGTCTTGCGATTTTTCCATTTCAGCCTCGTTGGGACATAACGACCCGGAGACACCCTATACTGCTTCCGGTCACATTGATTTCGCGGATTTGGTTCCTTGATATGTATTTATCTATGTTTTTATATCATATATAGATAGGTTTTAAGGGGTGAGTCAAGGCGAGTCAACGCTGGATTGATTTACCCCATCTCTGACAGCCCTTGGGTGAGCCCGGTACACTGTGTACCTAAGAAAGGAGGCATGACCGTCATCACAAATGATGAAAATGAACTGATTCCTACTCGATTGGTCACAGGATGGCGAGTATGTATTGATTACAGAAAGCTTAATGAAGCCACCCGAAAGGACCACTTCCCATTGCCCTTCATGGATCAAATGCTCGAAAGACTAGCAGGAAACCAATACTACTGTTTCCTCGATGGCTTCTCGGGTTATTTTCAGATCCCAATTGACCCAAAAGATCAAGAAAAGACAACCTTTACTTGCCCATACGGAACTTTCGCCTATCGTCGCATGCCTTTTGGGCTATGCAATGCTCCTGGCACGTTCCAACGATGTATGATGGCAATCTTCCACGATATGATTGAAAAAACGATGGAAGTATTTATGGATGACTTTTCGGTCTTCGGGGACTCTTTCTCTACGTGCCTATCCCATTTGGAAAAGATGTTGAAGCGGTGTGAAGACACCAATTTGTCTTTAAACTGGGAGAAGAGCCATTTTATGGTGAAGGAAGGCATTGTTCTCGGACACAAAATTTCTAAGTCGGGATGCTACCTCGTACTATCGTTCCCGGCTATCAATAATAACAGAGGTCCATGACATGAATTCGAGGAGTTAACACTTAAATCGTAAATCCAACAACTCGTCCGAAACGCCATCCGGAGAGGCCTCATTAGAAACTCCCAAATAAATATATACTATGCTAACACATAATATTCTATATAGCTCAATCACCAAACTAATGGTTTTTGAAAAAATTGTGTTTTTAATAAGTTAAAACGTTTATAAATAACCGATTAGTAAACTGGCTTAACTTCGCGTTTTAAAAGCCCGATTCTCCCGATTCTATGTCCATACATTTCGTTTAAGACGGGTTATTTCGATATTTGACAATTTCATAAAATTTCCCCCTGATGAACAGTAACTTTTTAACTGTTCCAGAACAGACTTTTGTTTCTATAAATTCGTATTTGTCAGTCGAAAAAAAAAACCCGTAAACGTCGTATTTTATTCGTTATAGCTCCGTTTTTAATGATTCTTTCGAGGACGTTCTCGTATTTGAAAGTTCTATATTTTTATGAGGTTTACAAAAATATAACTTTCTGTCATGAATAGTAACTTTTATAAAAATAGTTTTATAAAAGTATTAATTGTCATAAACTTGCGAAATTCATAACTCGTTCGTTATTAATTGAAAAATTTCGATTCTTATCATTTTGGAATCCTAAAAATATGTATTATTTGTTAAAAATATCAACCCTTGCTGTTTATAATTTTTATAAAAATGTTTTTATAAAAATTTACTTACGACTTCGTTTATTAACGTATAACTCGTTTTTAACGTAACTTTTTCGTTATTAATCCGTTTAACAAGTTTCTTACCTTTTCGGAATCGTCGTGAAATTTATTATCTTATAAAAATATAAAATGGATATGTAAAAATTCTACTTTTGGACAGAATGTTTGCTTAAGCTTGTTGACCCCATTTGTAACCTTTTCTTTATACTTTACTACTTTTGTATTTTATCATAAGTCTTATATATCATATATATTATAAATCATACATATATTAAATGTCCATATGTTTATATTTGTCCAAGATCATCAAGATCACAAGTTATTAACTTTACATGAAATCATAACTTTCTTAATTAACTTTTATTTACAAGTTTACATATGAACTTTTTATACTTAAACCAAGATTGTACAAGACTTATATATCCTTTATTTCATGATATTACCATCATCATAACATGTGAGAAAGTGCATAAAATCATAATCACAAGAAAAATTACATTTTTCATGTTCAAAAGTATTCCTAATGGTGATTTCACTAAATAGCATATCATATATATAAAAACTCATAAACTAAGAACATAAAGGTTTAAGGTAGACCTTATGATGAATGATGATGATGAGAAACAAATGCTAAACCCGCGTTTAGCCTTAAATTACAAGCTTGCACTTAAGAAACCCTAGTTTTCTCAAGAAAACCCTAATCTTGATTTCTTGCTTCAATACTTGTAAATAATTAATCAAGGCTTCAAAATACTTTGAGGTATCTTAGATATGATATGAGAGTGTATGTAAATAGGTTATAAAAATTTTGTATGGATTGTTTGAGATAGCTTATTGAGCCGTGAGCTCAAAGAGAGAAAAAGAGAGGTTTGTTTGATTTTCTAGTTAAGTGTTATGCATATGTTTTACTTCTCTTTATGTATACATGTAAGTATGGTACAAAGCATGGTCTAGGAGTCAAAGTATGGTTCAAGTAATGGTCATGGCATGGTCTTAGTCAAGGTATGGGGGGTATGGCTAGGAAATAATGAAGTATGGTGTAGGTTAATGAGGTATGGTGTAGGTTTGACCAAATGGATGAGTTTGTTATAATACTTGTACACTAGGCAAGAATTTCGGCAAAACATAAGAAATAGGTGATATATTTTGTAACTTTTATGTATTGGGTATAAAAGTGGGTATTTGTTGAAGCGTAGGAAAGTTTTTGTGGTTCCGGGAGTGCCTAAACGCAATTTATCGCGAAACGTATATACTTTACGTATCCAATAAAAATAAAATGAACAAAGTTAATAATTATCCTCAAAATAATTATATAACCTTTGCTTGATGTAAATATTTAATTGTTTGATGCCCGTTTACATTGAACGCTAATTTTTGGCTTACGCGATTTAAACATAATTCACGAAATTACAAGCAAACGCGTACAATACTAAAAATGAATAGTACATTTATTGACGTCGTCAAAGACTTGAAAACACAGGGTGTTATATATACTATATCTAAAGAAGAATAGGCACTGTCTTGCAAGAAGAATTCATATGTGAGTTAGTCCAGAAACCCAAATACCCCAGGAAACAGGAGTTGTGAATAAGCATTCGAAAGTGTACAGATGAGTCAAGACACTGCATATTCGAGATAGACCCCTCGCTATCAATGGTAGCATTCTTAATCAAGTTTGGACAATTTCTGAAATGATTGTTCCTAAAACCTCATGGAGTTCATAGATGATCTCGGACACTTCCTAAAGGAGTGCATATCAATGCATGAATTCTATATAGACCTTGTGAAGTTTCGGGCAACACATCCAGCTTCTTGCAACCCATCAACATAAGAGCCATTTATGACTAAGAAAGTTGCCTCAAACTTCCAGGCAAGCTAGAAAAATTTACCCTTCAAGGTGTAAGTACCACTAGAACAAGAAAAGCACCAATGCTCTTAGACACTTCTAATAAATTGCAGTAGCTTAAATTAAGATACTTTAACATATGTAAACCTGCCAATGAAAGTGATCTCTGGGGATGTTGTTGTTTACTTAGTAAACCAAAAGGACCGGTGATTGAAGTCCACCATCTAGGTTGAATCCTCTATTGGCCACCGAATGACAATGATTCAAGGTTTATTAAAGAGGATACAAAAGAAATGGAAGTTGTGTATAGGCAAATTCCCGTCCAACATGACGCTTCTGTTATGCTTTTGATCTACCCCATCTTGAGAGAAGTGGCCTACTTTTAGGCACCCCGTTAGATTCAAAACCCGAAGAGAATCCATTTCCACTCTACTTGGAAAATTCTGAAGCCGTTTGCAGTCTCTTCAGAAATTAACACACAACCTCTTAACTTCTCTAAATGAGGGATAACACTAATTATATACACACAACCTTCAAGACATACTCTTCAAGATTTTGTAAATCTCTGTGAAGTCCAGTGTTGGTTATTAGGTTACAACAGTACCTTAGCTTCATTACTTTCAACCTTCTAAAGCACTGACATACGAAGAAAAAAAGAACAATAAGTTTCTCGATCATTAGTACCAAATAGGAAAACAACTGTGGTACATGAAATACCTTAGTGCTGTCCAAAAATCTTTACGTTGTTGTAAACACAGGTCAATTGCCATAAATGTTCTCAGGATAGAAATATGAAGGTAAAATACTTAAAAGGATACCATGCCAATAAACAGCTAGCTCAATGGACAAATAATTAAAATTTCCAGAGAAGAATCACAATTGTGGCCTTCAATTAAGTTTCTGCTCATATACTTTTTCCTCTTGATAGATTTTCAGGATTCTGCAACCTTTTCATATGTGCAAAATCATTAGCGTCTAAGTGAACCTTTTGACTAAATTTCTCTAACGAAAGGACTAGCACTTCATCAAACAGCGCATCAGTTAATGCCAAACCTGGAAAAACAACCAAAAACATTTAACTTAAATTAGAAACAGTAACATAATTATTGCTTATCCATTTTTCATAAATATAAAAGGCAAAGATCATATGCCACTTTTTACCTTATGTTTGACAACAATATATCGTAAAACTTTAATAAACAACCAATCTTCATTGTTTTCCCACATGAAATTCCTTCATCTAACCATTAGCCCCTTGCCATATGCTTGAATCAAGTCATGCATTTGAAGTGACATATTGTTAGAGATCATGATTAATGACTTATCAACTAGAACTCTTATGTTTGTATCTGCAAAAAAGTTGCAGCCATCTAGTATGCTTGTTACAAAATAACTGTTTTCTCCAATGAATATACATGCGATATCAAGCAATATATTTTGTTGATGGAGGTTTAGCCCATCGTAACTTAAACGAAGCACACTTTGTATCTTTTCATTCGGATGTAATTTAAGCCTGTCCAATTCACTAACCCACTGACCCACAGTTTTTCCATATAAAAAATGACCCAAAACTTTGAGTGCCAGAGGGTGACCTTGCACATATTTCACAACTTTGTTAGATACTTGTTTGAATCCTGTAGAAGGATTTTTCCCCTCAAAAGCAAAGGAACAGAACAACTCAAGAGATTGATCCTCATCTAGAAAGTCCATGTCATGGATTTCATCCACTCTATGAGATCTTAACAACTGTTTATCTTTACCCGTGAAAATAATCAAACTTCCTGGGCAAAACCATGTAGGTGAACCAGTGCTTCTAACTGCTCATGATCATCTACATCATCCAAAACAAACAGGACTGGTTTACATGATAACCTTTGCTTTATTACCATAGCTCCTTCAGCAACACTTAATATTTTCAGGTTTTCTGTTTTTATGATCTTTCCAATCATTTGCATTTGGACTTGAGTTAGGTCTTGCTGTTTTTTGACATTGTCACAAAAGCAACTTCCCTTAAAGTGGACATACATCAAGTTATAAATAGCTTTGGCAAGGGTCGTCTTTCCTATTCCGCTTATACCACATATTCCAATCATGTTAACCTTATCTGACCCAACAAAGCGTGACAAGTCTAGTTTGTCGAAATGGAAATCTATGCCAACCAGGTTTTCACCAACATGCAAGGGCCCGTCACATAATTTTTTGAGTATGCCTTTGGATATAATATGGATGAACTTGTACTCATACCTGTTTAATCAGAAAGACCCTAAAAAAATATGAAATGGACGAGAGTTAAATTCAGCTTAGCTACAACAGTAATCAATCGGTTTGTGATAAAACAACCAACATAAAGATAAGTGCAGACAAAAAGAAAATTTACCCATTTGTGATGTCCTCGAGATCCCATCCAGATAATTTGCCGCCATGGTAAAAGCTTCCTTCTATTTTTCCACCTCTGTACCATTTGAATGTTCATGTTTGGCAAACGCTTCAGCATAGCTCCGTGTTTGTTTCCTTACCATGTCAGGTTTAACATCATAGAAGATAATCCGAACCTCGTGTTTTGGGCTTTCAATCAGCTTGCACTCAAGTATTTTGACAAGTTCCCTCGTACACCATGATGAAGAAGCATAATTTTTGGAGAAGATAACTATCAAAAACCTGGATTCTTCAATGGCTTTGTAGAGATGAGGAGATATCTCTTCTCCTTTAGGCAGTTCGTTGTCATCTCTATAAGCATGACTCCCTTTATACTTGAAGTCGTTGAACATATGATCCATGAAGTTTTTTTGGATATCCTCACCTCTAAAACTTACTAAGACATCATATTTCCATCGATGAGGAATGGAAGACGCAACCATGCATTAAGTTGTTTGAAAAATTTAAACATATGTTTATTGATCAGTGAAGCTTTTATTTATAGTTTTAATCCGAAAGCGTCATGAGTTTTTATAACAAACTAAAAAGGTGGAAATGAAGTAGTTTTTTCCACATCTATGTTACCCAAAAAGTTGGAAAAGTTTGAAAATAAGATGTGAAATTCCCATCAAAGAAATATGAAATGCAGATCTATTTAGAACATGAATAGTCCATGTGGTTATACAAAAAGTTCAAATTCAGTCCCAAAATCTTAAAAATTATAGTACTTCTCAAATAAGCACATATTTGTGTCCCTAGCACCATTAACATTTTATAAATGAATGATTATTGATTACAGAAATTTCCATTGATATATCTTACTCTAAAACCTAGCAAGAATACATCACAGTAATTAATTTAACAAAAGCCTCTCCATAACTACTTATTGTATGTAAGTAACTGTGAACTTTTTTTAAGTTTATGGATTAAGCAAAATTTACAACAAAAGAGTAAAGACAGGAGAAGACTTACAATTATTTTATTAATGCTAATTCTTCTCTCATCATTTACTTCTAGCTCAAAGTTAAATATTAAAATAAGACTCCAAAACATACACTTGTAGTCCTCCTATTATAGAAGAGTTGCAACTTCACTTCTTAAAATTAATATTCCAGATGTTTCATTATACAAAATTTAGAATGGCAAAAATGATCTGTTATAACAAAACTAAAATATTTGTTGGAGTATTATTATTTTTATTTTATTCTGACAAAGTTAAAAGGCTGTCTTTGTATCTTTTTTAGACCTAAAAGTTGAAGATGAAACTTTAAAAAATGAAACGATAAAGAAAAAACATCTTACTCTGAATTAAATATGAGTTTGTATTTCCTTGACTTTGTATATAGTTAAGTGAAAGGAGGTGATATGTGTCATATCACTACAAGAAAAAGTGCTTTTAGTGACCACACGAATATGGTCACTAAAAGTCGATATTTCGTCACTAAGCTCATTTTGTAACCATATCAGGGCGGACACTAAAAGTCGGTCACAAAAGCTAAAAGTGACGACATATGAATACGGTCACTAAAAAGTGACCACCTGAAAGTGGTCATTATTGTTGGTGACAACATGTGTGGTCATTTATTCTCGTCACCGTATAGACAAGTGGTCACTATTTTGACCAAATAGTGACCAAAAATGGTGACCACTAAATCAAAATAATCACCAAACATATAGTCGTCACTAATTTGAAAATTATGGCAAAAAAAAAATCTGCTTGCAACCACAGATACGATTCGAAATACAAAATAATTTATTCAAAATTGAAATCCAAAATTAATTACATATACGTAATCTATATTTCTTTATTTGAAAATAAATACAAGAATTACTATTACATCAATTAGTAAGATACCTAACCATATATAAAGATAAAAAATCTGCATAAGTTGTCCGATATAAATGTAGATAATGCAATTGATAAGAACTATGCATAAGATCTGCAAAGGATGGTGTTCGCATTGCCTCCATGGATATCAAGCTAGGCACGTCTATTCCATGTTTTCTTGGATGACAATTCTGGTCAACCTGTTATTACCACCAATAATATTAGAAGCTAATCTGTAATACTTAAAAATGTATCTTCTTAAGTAATAATGTGATGATAAGTATATATTCAGATGAGGGAAACTTTTAATCTTCGTCACCAAATGTTTATGGATGACCAAATATTAGTGTCCATGTGCTATATGGTCATAATTTTGCTTAAATAGTGACCAAAAATAAAGTTGACACTAAATTCTTGTCACTAAAGGCACTTTTTCTTGTAGTGTATGTACATCACAAAATCATATGTATAATGCATATGGTACAACATAACATATGTATTTTTATAGTATGTACATTACTTTGTGTAGTGTATATATCAACACCCTAAGTGAAAGATTAAGGTGTTTGGGACATTTCTAGTTAATATATAATGGGTTCAATTTTTACAAAAGATAGTACATATTGAATGGGAAGAATTAAGTAGTGTGACATTAAAATCTTATCTTGATAATACATATAATAAAAGTTAGGTTTTTGTTATACATTGCCCACTGGGTAATGGTTAAAATAAATATAAACGGAAATTTGAACCTTATTTAATTAAAAATCACATTTATTTAAGATAATTTGTATGTGTATTTTTCATGCATTAATTACTACATCCGTCCCAATATTATAGTCCATCTTTCCTTTTTGGTACGTCCTAAAATAATTGTCCACTACTAAAAATAATAGTTGGATTTATTTAAGTTTATCATATTACCCTTAGTCCAAATTGATATTTACGTAAATAAAATAAAACCTTAATTAATTATCAAAGGGTAAAACTGTCTTTTCTTTGCTTTCGTAGAAACCAAAGCAGTAATTAATGCATTTTTTTAAACTGTGTAATTCTTGTCTGTTGACTATAATTTTGGAATGGATGTAGTACATAATTACTTTAAATATGTAAAGAATATGTTATTTAAAGTAATTTGTATGTTTATTTATAGTGCATTAATTACATAATCATTGTTTTAACCATTGCTCGGTGGGCTATAGCAAAACCCTAAAAGTTATTAAAAGGTTACGCTACATATAATTAAAAATTAATGAACTTTATAGATAAAATGTGAAAGAAAAGAAAAACAAAATATTGATAAAAATAAAAAATAATTGGTAATAGGTTATTGATAAAACTTTTAATTGATTATCACTTCTTCTTTTAACATGAACCAGATTAACATGTAATATTATAATCGAGTTCTGACCTTAGGGTGTTCACGTGATTCAATTATCGGGTTGTTCGATTTATTCGATTCGTCAGTTCGGTTAAATTTTTTTTGGTAGAATTCAATCGAACCGAACGGAAAACCGAATTTGAATTCGGTTCAGTTTTCGGTTAGACCCCGAATACCCAAAATTACAAAGAAACCAATTATATATATATTTTAAAATATAATTATAGAAAAAAAAAAGAAATTCAAATATACAAAATATTATTTTTATGTTGAGAATAAAAATTTAATCAATTATCTTTATATAAAAAAATTATATAAAAAATATATTTTTATATATAAATTTGGTTTTCAGTTCAGATTGTCAAAACCATATCCAAACCGAAAACAAATTTTTGGTTCGATTCTATTTCGGTTTGGGTTCTATTCGGTTTGCAAATTCCGGTTGGGTTATTATAATTATCGGTTTAGTATTTCGATTTCTGTTTAATCCGTATATTAACCCAAACAGATGCCCACTCCATAGTCGACAGAAAAAAAACCCCAATTAGATCGAAAAATGATTTGGCCACAAACGCTGGACCGGAACACGAAACCAAAATAGTCATGTCCGGTGTCGTGTCGGCCAGGTCCGGTTTTTGGTTCGTTCTGTCCGATCTGTCCTAACAAAACATAATTTCCGATTTACATAAGGACCAAAGGTGAATCGTATCGGACTTAAAGAACGAATCATAAAAAAAGTTAAATGAAGACCGGACCAAAATATGTATGGACTGGTTGGTGCGATTTGGCCCGGATCTCGGTTCAATTCGGTCCATGGTTATTGTTTTCAGTTGAATGAGTGTTATCAAGATCTATCTAGTCGAATCAAAAGTAGAATCAGATGATCACACAAACTGTAACATACAAAAGTAACAACACGCGTAACAAAACATGTATTACGAACATATAAAATTAAAATTCAAAAACTGTAGCATCAAACGTCTATGATAACAAAGATGGGATCAAATCCCCCGAGTCCGCCATCCTTAGGCAAAAGCTTCGGTTTCATCAGGAACAACACCGTTAGGCAGTCTTCGATCCATCTCTGATTTCAAATGGAGAATGAAACATCATACTATACATAGTTCACTCCGCTATCTTTTGTGCCAACTTTGTTGACTGTGATTTTCTGCAATAAACAATATATAACAGTATGTATAACACTGCACCACAATGAAAAATTTCGACCAAAGTGTACATTAATGGGTTGGGTTAAGTTTTGTGTCTAACGGGTAAAGGTAAGAAAATAGCTACAAAGGAAATGAGTTGAAAAGTTGTCCAATAGTATATTTTTAAAACACGAAACCTCCTCAATCTTACCATTCAACACTTTATAATAACTATAAAGGAAATGATCTAATCTAACATGATGTATATCAGAAACATTGGACCGAAAAGTCTTTTGGTTGAACCCCCATTTCCCCATCGCTCTAAAAACAAAGGATAAAGTGATAAAAAAAATTACAAGCGATACGGAGAAAATACCATATATAAAACATTCTCAAAAGGTTGTTACGTGACTTAGTCAGACTCTGTCACAAAGGGTGATCAGCAGACCTTACCAATTTTCAAAGGCTCGAACCTTACCAAACAATGGTTACTATATATACATGTCAAAGCTCAGAAGGAAGAATCTTAAATGAAACTAAAAGTCAGAAGCTAATATAAACACCTTATAGAAGTAAAATTTGACGAAAAGTAATTGTTCGCTTGGTGATAATACCGTTGGGTATGAGAATTGTGATCGTCTTGTCAACATATGCAATTTGTGGCCTAATGTCCACTCATCTAGTCCCTCTTACTTTCCAGCCAAAAACTAATATCATGCAACACTTCTGCTCTGCTTTTGATGACAATAATAAGTACCATTTTTTGTTCGAAAAGTAAGACTATTGGCAAAAGAAATAATCTATATACTATTTAGGACTAATTGCACGGAAATGTATCTAACTTGTCACTTTTTGTAGTTCTGTGTAGCCAACTATTTTTTTTACAGTTCCGTGTAGCATACTTTTGAATTCGTGTAGTTTCTTGTATCGGATGACCTTCTTATGAGGTTATACTTTTTAGACTAGAGGATCAATTAGGGATCATTCACTTGTATGACTTAAAGATATTTAAGAAGTATGTATTTCATTAATTTAGATGTTATGGAAGGTAAGGAAGAATGTATATGTTCAAGAAATGAGGTGTTTGCAGTGATGATGAACAAAAAGGGTCTTGGGTTGATGGGAAAAAATGAAAAAAAAGTTATTAATCTAAATTTGATAAAATAGGTATTAGCCGGTTTGTAGGTCATCTTATACACGAAACTGCACGAATTCAAAAGTATGCTACACGGAACTGCAAAAAAAATAGTTGGCTACATGGAACTACAAAAAATGACAAGTTAGATACATTTTCGTGTAATTAGCCCTACTATTTATTAGACTGAAAAATAAATAATGTTTAACATTATAGTGGCAAATAAATAAACTACCAAGCACGTCATGAGTCCAATATTTCCATAATCTGATAATAATGATATAGATGCCATTCTAGATACATATGTGCTCCCTACAATGACATTCGGTATCTAACCTTTTGGTCAACTAGTCTACAGTCTAATTAAGCACATCCTTCAAATGTGCTATGTGAATTCAAGGCCTTTCATCTGATAGGATACCTTTCAGAAGTGGATAATACCTAGACAGACTCAACCCTAAGACCTAATCTTTCATCAGACACCAAGCGACCTGCCTAATACCACTACACATATCATTGTATAATAAGGATATAGAGTGATAAAGTTTTCCGCTAACTTGATCTTCAATAACACAGTTAATTGAGTTGACCCAATTTAATAGACCATTTCTTAGTGACATCGGAGTGTCATATCCATCTAACCCCTATTGCAAAATTTAACCAAGGACGTTGAGAAGTAATGTTTCGCATTTAAATATTTTAATAAGGGGCACTCAGCTCTGCAAGTTGTGTGAGGTATTCAAGAGAATACCACGTAAATTAGTAAGAAACGCATATAGAAAATGATGTCATGTTATCTTTAATACCAACGGTATGAGATAAATTTTGTACCTCCAAAGCTTTTTCCTCATCATAGATGAAATTGGGCAGCTTCTTTAGCAACTCTTTTTTGTCGGTTCCAGCTAGTGCCTTACTTATCTGTTAAAAATGAAACTGAGCTACATAATGATGCAAATACACTCTCTCGCAACATACTAGTAAGTTGAATAAATGAAACCTGAGGGGCGAAAATGGCGCCAAGAGTGCCAACAAGTACCCCCCCTAGAACAAAGCCGCCAATGAAGGCACCCCCACTGCTAGATCCTCCATCATTACTGAAAATTTGAACATTACATTAACGGCTGGTATAAAGTGTAGCACCTCGGAAAAATTTAGAACTCCTTGTCGATATACCGCCAATGAGTTAATGAACCGCAAGCAATTGCAAATTACCGTTTTACTTTCCAAAAAAAATTATCCATCATAAAGCGGGCGTACAACTTTTTAACTGTTCAAAAAAGTTAAAATAACCGGTATAAAATAACGGCATTGAGTGTTACGGATCAAAAAGGGGTACTTTAGAAAACGCCTAGCAATAAAAATTATATTTTTCACGCCTTGCAAAACAAAGTCGCACGACTATGTTATTTTGTGAACCCGTCCATACTTTAATAAATAATACTATAAATGGATAATATTTAAATATTACTAAATAAATAATATACCTTGATGTTTCATTACCTCAAAACTCTAATATACAAATGCATATCTAAGTCAATCAGTAGAAAAGAATTCAAAATAGGCAAACCAACACTATCATTACATCTCTTATCCTACACCTTTCGTCCTTTCGAAATTATTCACATACCACGTCTTGCTTCAAATTTCAATTCAACAAATAGTATTATTCTTTAACAGTATTAGAAAAGATCCATCATAACAAATAGTATCATATACATCAATAGTATGTCTAAATAATGTCATTCAAATGCATAGCCTCAGGAAACTAGTAAACACTTTACGTATAAATGAGGAACCATGCATGAACAATTCAATCACAACTAAAATTTGAAAAAAAAACAAGAAGTAAACTATATGATTGAGTTCGAGTTTCGTTGAGGTCAAAAAGCTAAGTGGACGTCAGCTAAAAAGGAGTAGCAACCAAGTGTGGTTCGAACTCTTATCATCATCATTCCTCCCCGTCGACTAACAAGCTTGGACCTTAGTAAGTCGCCCTCGTGGCTTAACGCCTAGCCTTATCATAACATTCACATTGTAAACCTATGTACGACCCTAAACCAAGGCACGTCTAGCCTTGACAAGCTAGACGAGGGCCTCGGCTTTGCACGACGTGTACACGACCACATGGTACAAACCATGCATGATCGATATGACACCGCATGTAACACTATGGTCGTCGCCCCATCAAAAGAATAAGCGAAGCATAGTAACACTAGTAAACAACGTATCATGCAACGATAACCTTAAATTTGAAACGTTGGCTCACGATGGGACGTGTAGATACAAGGGTTTTACAAAAAGCTTCATAGGAAACTTGCGTGGTGACCTTGGTTCGTCACCTTGGGCTTAACTAGTTGTTACATGACGAGCCACAGCAAGCTATTGGCTCACCGTGGGCAGACCACCGCACCAACAGAACCCGAGCAAGGTGTGCTTGTTGGTTCGTACCGAGACTCCGCAATGCTTGACAACTAGTTGCTGCTTGAGGCGCACCCCAATGCATGCCGACAGCCACTACAGGCTGCTGCCTTGTCGCGGCTGTTACATTAGCAACGTGACCACAGCAGCCGCTGTTGGGCCTGCTCGCATGAACCATCCTTGTGTCTCATCATTTCAAAAACTTTGTAACCAAGTAGTTAAGTCGGAAATCATGCGGGTTTAAATGGAAGAACTAGTTATACATGTTTTAGTATCAAATTATGTGGGAAAAAGAAACCACAACAGTGGCTACCAACTCCACTGTTGGGTCAATTAAAACAAAGCAGGAAAAAGAGAAAGTGACAAAGGCCAATAGGTCCGATTTTGTATATTAAACATAAAGGGCCACATTCATGAAAATCATTTTAAAAACTTGACGTAAGAATTAGTTGAAACATGGGCATATTTACAAAGCTCTGGGTTTTCGAACCCATGCCGATACCCCGAATTATTAAAATCAACTATTAACAAAAACAATATTTTTTTTTTGATAAGTATAACATCTTAAAAAACATTTATTTATGACATAAAGTAGTAACAAACGAAACCAAATTTTAAACGATTCAAACAAACCGTACATATATATATATAACAACTGATAATTTACAAATTAATTGCGACTACGGTGTACATAAATAAATACGCGATAAATAAAATGTAATAAAACTTGTAAACTTATAAATAATGATTATATTTATTTAGATCTCATGGCGACCATACCCTTTTTTGACCATTTCAAATTCCTTACAAACATTAAGTTTATAGAATGTAAAACTCAGATAGACATAATTAATTTAGGTGTTTTGAACTGAGTCACAATTTGACGAATGCATTGAACCAATAATATATTCCAGGCGAATTAACTGACAAGGTGAGTTTTAATAGCCCCTACTATACTAATTTAAATTATCTATTTAGGGTGAGAACATAGCTTATTATTCAACGTGAAAATCCAAGTACAAATTACTCATTACTGAATGTGACTTAGAGTCCCATTTACCCAGAGTTGCCTATTGCCCGATTTAGCATGAACCGTAAATTTACTTATAAGAGCTAATGTTAGGGAAAAGATCTTCAGATTGACGTCCCTGTTTGTCTTGGACTGACATTAGTCAAGCAAAAATAGTTTCATTTGAGTCAGATTACGGGTGTCCTGGGTTAGACACCTACAAGGGCATTCACTCAATGTCGGTATATGTTAACGCTTCGGTGTCATGAGCTTAGACAATAGTAATGCAATTTATATGACTTTGTATCTTGTTTATATTGTCATATGTGGATGAAATCTTGGGAATTCTAAACACAACATTTCTTGTTAAACAAACCTTATGAACTCACCAACTTTATGTTGACACTTTTAGCAATGTATTTCTCAGGTGTTAAGAACGAATAAGCTATATGAAGTCTCAAAGCATTGCAGTCATGTTTACTTGTTATCTGAAATCATTTTAACTATTTTAAAAATAATGTCGTATTTCTATTTTATGCTTCCGCTTGTATTTTTAACAATTTATTATTTCCTAAACAAATGATTAATTTTCTTAAAACGTCTCATATAAGAGGTCACTCTGTATTGCTAAATATGATAATCACTTTAAGTCACAACTTCCCCTTGGTTGCCATTATACTTTGATATTTTGGGGGTTTGACAGATTGGTATCAGAGCCCTAAGCTATCGAGAACTAGGTTGCACTAGGTAGCACTAGACTATAACTTCTTATCTGTTTAACATGATCATTATGCTTCTATTATCTGTCATTGCTGGATACTCAATATGGGGTACATAGAAAGCAACAATTGAAGGAATGCATATATATATTAAAATAGGATACATGTGAAATAGACATATATGAGATACATATACTTAATATGGATTACATATGCATTAAACGTATACATATACTTAATATGGGTTACATGTGTATTAAACAGACTTAAATATGCGTATTTGAAATAATACCTATATCCTTATTTCCTTTTTCTGTCTCAACGACATATTGAATTCAGATTAATTTGAGACCACAACCACTAGCTTTGATTCTTGTTCCAGCTTACCAAGCTCCAGCTTGTTTTCTTTGCTTATTCTTATGTGCATCTGCTTTCAAAATTAGTTCCAAATCATTCCTTGTTACATTAAAACACCAATCATCAATCGTCTCTCGATTTTCCATTCTAGCCTCGTTGGGACATAACGACCCGGGAACACTCTATACTGCTTCCGGTTTTTCTTGGTCTCGCGGATTTTGTTCCTTGATATATATTTATATTGGAATACATTTATCTATGTATTTTAAGGAGTAAGTTTTGGCGAGTCACTGCTTATCAATGGATGATTAATGAAACGGACCCCACCTAGAGAGAAGAAGCTCTAACTGCTTACGGGACGGAAACTGGTCAGAATTCGGTGCCTGTACCTGAGACAGCCTTGACCGTATGCACGACGCGCCTTAGAGGACAGTTGCATACCATTCTCGAAGACATGGACCGTTACCCAAATTCCTGTTTAGAGGAGTTAGAAGCCTTCATGACACTGTGGGATGTAAAGCCCCGAGTTGAGGAATGTTCGTTGGAGGCGCTATCTGTGGACGAACTGATTGCTCAACTTCGACAAATGTGTGAGGATGCGGAGGATCGTGCTAGTAATGCTCAGGAAGAAGCACGACAGAAGAGGAAGGAGGCACTCGAGGAAGTGGTCCAGCAAATCTACCGTAACAACAACTAGTTTTATTTCTGTCTTTGTATAACCACTAAGCTATGGGTTTGTCACGGCTAGTGAACTCTTGTATCCCCGTACTCTTTGAAATAAACATCGTGTTTGCGAATAATAACAGTATTGATTTCAAAAGACATGCCCATTTGTAGTAACATGAATATCCTTACGCATATAACTTTCATGCATGTCATAACTGTCATTTTCATTGTCCCTCTTATAGAAAATGGCACCCGGACGACGCCCAACTGTCAACCGGAACCCTCCAGTCAACCGTTCGACCAACCGAAACAATGTGGATATCAATAGTGGCATTGACACTCAGATGCTCAACCAGCTCATTGCCACAAGAGTAGCTGAAGCACTCGCAGCTGCCGCTGTGACTCATGCTGCCAGCACTCAAGAAGAGACCAACCTAGGATCCAACTCTTCCCAGAACAAGACATGCAACTACAAGGAATTCTGTGCAGTTATGCATAAAAACTTCTGTGGTACTGAAGATGTTGTAGGCTTAACCCGATGGTTTGAGAAACTAGAATCTCAATTTGGGATTAGCAACGTTGCAGAATGTGACAGAGTTAAGTTTGCTTCTAGTACACTGCTAGATAGTGCTTTAACTTGGTGGAACATGTACGTTCATTCTGTTACTCTCGATACCGCTCATGCAACACCTTGGAGTGATTTCAAGGCTATGTTCATCCGGAAGTACTACCCTCGAAATGAAGTCAAGCAAATGGAAAACGAACTATGGAATTTAAAGGTGAAAGGCATAAACCTTACCAAAACGAACTATGGAACTTAAAGGTGTAAGGCACAAACCTTACCGCCTTAACTAATCCACCGTTTTCAATAACCATCCTTTATTAATGTCCTGGAAATGGTACCCAACACCGACCAGGGTTGTTGGAACTTACATTTAATGTCTAATTCTACCTTTGAACATCAAGGGTAACAGCAACCTTCATTCCAAACCTAGAAAATTTAGCCAGAAGTGGATTGTAAATGGCACAAGAGGGTTGACGAAATGTACAAGTATCCACTAGATATGAGAAAACTCTGTGACTAAGCAGAAATTGTGTGAAAGGAAACCACAAACAACAACAACCAACCGGCATCGCCAACCCCACCTTTAGTAATTCTCAATTCGAGACAAACGTCCAGATACAGCAAGGTGTGGTTTTACATTTTGGAGGGGGGCAAGGTTCTTACCCGTTGGCAAATTAACCTTACCTGGGGAAGGATGTTGGACCACCTGGGCCAAAACTCTCAGTGATGGTGTTCGTCCACACCACACTGACGAGTGCCCTCTTACTTGTCCGCCCAAACTGTGGAAGTGGCAGGACAAAAAGTCAAAGACTGCCCCACCCGTCCCGCAAGCAAAAGAGGACCCGAAAGCCAAAAGGACAGGGAAGTCGATGTTACTCATTTCAAATGTGGGCGAAAAGAGACATAACAAATAGATAAGTGTCTTGAACAATGGAAGTCAAGGCGGTGGGAAACCAAATTCGAAGCAACCCAACCAAATCCTCAAACAATCATAGTGCAGAATCAAGAAATCCTAAGTGAAATAACCAAGCGATACAACCAGCCACTCAAGGAGGACGCAGAGCCCCTGGGCAAAGTATACAGCCTATGCGCTAAGCAGTCGTGAAAGATAACAATGTGGTGAATGGTACGTTCCTGATCAATAATGTTTATGCTTCGGTGCTATTTGATACTGGTGCGGATAGAAGCTTTGTGTCATATGCTTTCAGTAAATATATAGACATCCCTCCTACAACCCTAGACACCAATTATAGTGTGGAGTTAGCCGACGGAAAGTCGCTAACCACAAATACTATTTTAAGAGGGTGTACTCTTAACTTGCAAAATCACCTATTCAAAATCGACTTACTCCTTATAGAACTAGGAAGTTTCGACGTCATCGTCGGAATGGATTGGATGGCTGAACATCGCGTAGAGGTTGTGTGTTATGAGAAATACATTCATGTTCCGTATGGAAATGATATGCTAATCGTACAAGGCGAGAGAAGCAGAGTTAAAAATAAGTCTAGACTAGAAGTCATCTCGAGCATCAGGACGCAAGGGTAGATCGACAAAGGATGTCAAGTGTTCTTAGTTTAAATGATGAAGAAAGAGGAAACTGTGGCATCCGAAAAACGAATAGAAGACGTGCCTGTTGTCAAGGACTTTTTGGAAATATTTCCTGAATATTTGCCAGGATTACCCCCGACACGCCAAGTAGAATTTCACATTGAGTTAATACCCGAAGCTGCAATTGTTGCACGCGTACCCTATCGTCTTGCACCTGCAGAGATGAAAGAACTAGCCGAGCAGCTAAAAGAACTTTCTGATAAAGGTTTTATAAGATCAAGTTCCTCTCCGTGGGGAGCACCAATCTTATTTGTCAAAACGAAAGATGGATCTTTCCGAATGTGTATCGATTATCGTGAGTTGAACAAACTTACAGTGAAAAATCGTTACCCCTTACCAAGGATCGATGACTTATTCGATCAGTTGCAAGGGTCCAGCATCTACTCGAAAATTTACTTAAGGTCAGGTTATCAATTTTCATCAAATGCAAACTCAATCTATTTTACTATGATCACAATTATACGGGGAAATTTTTCGCTTTATTATATTACTTGCATTATCAATATCTCAGTATGCCATGTAACTTGCATAACTAAAGTAGACGAGCTCACGCAACCTATTTATGGCAATCCTGTCTTCATATATGTCAAGCAAACATCATAACATGTCAAGTCAATATCATCATATCCTTTTTACCAAGTACATTATTCCTATAATGTACCATTCGCAATGTTATATCAAAACGGGCTTTAAACCGTTATCGTATACCTCTAAACCCTAAATTCCATGAAGGATTAATATCTAAAGTGAATGTACAAGCTACTAAAGCATATGTAAAAGTAACATAACATCTCATATGAATATACATTCTCT
>BQNB010021934.1:42435-63616 GCA_026074375.1 Tanacetum coccineum | reverse complement strand
GACTGACTACACTGAGAATCCGCATATGAGATCTGACTTTACTGCGATCAGAGGGGGCACCATGTCTTGTGATATAGAATTCTTTATGCTTAAACCACTAGTAAGAGATACCATAAGCAGCACTAATATCATAATCCCGTTCACTCTCAATTCATAGTGATGGTACTAGTTCTTCAAGCCTAAAATTTGGATAGTTAGCTGCCTTCAGCTTGGATATGGACATAACACTTCTTCTTTCTTTGCTGCCTGAAATAAGGTATTCCAGATTCTTATTGAAGAAGAATTAGGATTGAATTGTTACCTGACCAGGTGGACCTCCGAGAGGCAATGGTTTGCGCACGTCAGGCATAACTCGATGACCTTCAGGATTAACCAAATCAACTTGATCGGTAAGCAACAAGTAACACTCGTTTATCTAAAACTGAAGAGAAATGATGTTGTCGTGAAATGGTCGGACTACCTTGAAAGCTGGGCCTTCTAAGTCTGCTTTGCTTAGTTTCTTCTTTCCAATCCGTTTGCAGAACCAGTTGATGAATAAAATCATATTGCCAGTCTATCATAGTAGCTTGTATTCATCTGGATCTTGATACGAGCTGGCAAGTGCATTGGCCCAATTGTTCTCAGTTTCAGGTAACTCATTTGGAGGAATTACCTAGTCTGGTTCTTGAGTTGCTGGTCTTTCTTCCTCTGGAACAGGCTTTAACCAGTCTGGTCTGGTCTTTAACTTGGGAAGATGTGCAGTATCGGTGTCCTTGGAATCTGAGACGTTCACATCATTTGGTGTAGGCAAATCTTAAACTGGTTATTCAGAATGAGGAGCTGACTTTTGCCCAGAGGAGCGAGAAAGAGCCTCTCTAGTGTCACAAGTTTTCCAGGCTGAGGATTGAGGATCTGGAGGTTGTGTTAAACCTGAAGCATCAGAAGCATGTCTTCTCTTCTTACTTAGATCTGAATCTGGTAGAGGAGGAGGGTCTTGATCATCACGGCGTCTCTTGCGTGACTTATCCTTTTTAGCAAAGAACTCGTCCCTGTTTGCACGTTCCATGGACGCCTCAAGAGCTTCATAAAGAGGCACATGTTTAGGAAGTGATTTGTAGGTACCACTCTTAAACATCCGTTGGTGAAGAATTTCTTTCATATCATCTTCGGGCAGTTCTCTGAAGCGATCTCTGAGTGGAGCTTGAAGAGCTACGTGTACAACCTCCTTTACAACTTCATTGTTTATTTGATTGATCTTGTGAGACAGATCCCGAAGCTTCAAAGTGAAAACCCTAGATCCAAGATTCTGAGTCGTGTTATCAAGAGTGTTGCCCTTCTGCTCAAAATTAGAGATTTTCTTTTTAAGTGCTGTGACACGTGCAGCTAACTCTGAATCTGTTGTGCTTTGTTGTTGTGGAGGAGGTGGAAGGGTTGTTGTTGTAGTCGCTGTTGTAGCTGTAAAGATTGGTGCTTGAGTGGTAGAGGGTACAGGTTTAGGAGGTGAGAGATCAATAACAGGTGTGGATAGTGGAGGAACTGAGGAAGATGCTTGATAAATTGGAACAGTGACCATGGAGACCACTTCTGCTTCCACATTGAGTTTTCCCGGTTCATATTCAGTGGATTTGTCATTTAAGAACTGATCCCCAATAGTATATGCATCATCCAGATTCTTCATTGAAGAGAGAGTCCCGAATGAACTTAGTGGATCCTCTAAGATGACATGTTCATCAGCTGGAAATTTTAAGCTTTCATGAACATTGGGGTACACATTAGCCATGAATTCATCGTGTGTGGGCTTAAGGTTTGGTCCAGCAAGAGCCACACAACTTTCTCCAAGGTCTGGTCCAGCCTGGTCTTCGTCCATGAATACCTGCTCTGGCAGAGGTCGAGACTCGGGAGTCCTTCCAGGGTTTGATTTAGCCTGGCCTTTATCAAGTTCGGCAGTCTTTTCCTCTAGATTCGCTTGGTTTTCCACATATTCTCCTTATTCTTCACCAATCTGCAGTAACTCAGTATCACCTCCACTATTTGTCTTGTCTGTATCAGCACCTGTTTCAGCATCCGCAGGAGACGGAGAATCACGAATTATATTTGCGGAAGTGTCATCCTGTGGTTGTGCAGAGGATCCAGTTGATGCCTCTTCAGTAGCTGGAGTCCGCCTCAGGAATATAAATTAGTTCGTGGTACTTCTCCTTTTTGGCATGTGCAGAGCTAACAGTGATTGTGCAACTTGTTCTTTAGTTGCAATTGCTTTTCCCTTGCCTTCGAGCACAGGGAGTGGTCAGGTGGCCTCAGCTATAGGTTCTCAAATAGCCACACCGCCAACATGTTCTTGACCCTGTGCCGGAAACAATTCCAGACTCATCTAAATAGTTCATTCATCATCATATTCTTCCTTTTCACCTTACTGTTCAGGTTTAGGTTCAGGTTCAGGTTCAGGTTAAGTTGGTTCATCTTCATCAATGAGTTGGAGAGAACTCTTTCCTTTACGAATTTTCTGCACTTTACCCATTTTTTAAATGCTTCGCAGGAGAAGGCTTTGCTGGTTTTACCTGTGTTACCTTAGGCTTTGGTGCAGGTGCTGGTTTACTTGACTTCTCTTTAACAGGCTTTGGCTTGAGTTTCTTAGCAGTTGCAGGTTTCTTCTTTCCTTCCTTTTCGGCTGTAATTTTTTGATCATGCTTTGCAACCATTTCGAAGTAAGCATTGTAGTAAGGTGCGTTCCGATATTGTTCATGATCAGCTTGTTGGGAATTGGCATTCCAAAGACTTCATCATCGTCACCTTTGGGGACGAACTTAAGATTTCCAAGACAAAGATCTTCTTCAACAAGGTGTAACGGAGAATCAAATCTTAAATGCAGATTGTGTTTTCTTCCCAAATGATAGATAATTAGCTTTGTGAACCGACAATAAGGAGTAACGTGAGGCTTGTCTTTCTTGCCCTTCTTAGTAGGACTGCCCAGATTGGCCTTATCAGTAAGAAAAGTCTGAATAGCTTGTACAAAATCTTCCCACATGAGTTCAGCATAGTCAACATTTGTACTTGTAATTATACCCTAAAGCATCTGAAGAACTGGGTATCTGGGCTTATCATACCCAGAAGTCTTGCCTGCGAGACATTGGTTGATCATTGACAATGTTGCTCTCCAAGGCTGATACATGTTATTCACCGCCATTTTTGACACAAAGTAAATTTCCTCTGTATACCCCAGCTCATTCATAAAGTCCATGATTGCATCACCCGACGGAGGTGACACAAACTGGTGAGCTTGATCAATGGGTGTTATCTCTAAAGCTTCCCTCAGAATATTAGCATCCAATACAAATCGGGTTTCATCCAACTTAAAACTGTAAGCTCCATTCTTTGCCTCATATGTAAGTGTATTCCAAAATTGTTGAATGTAGATAGTTGGAACAGAAGCTAAGGCAGTAAATGCTCTGAAGAAGTTTGTGTTTTGCAGAATATCCACAGAGATCTGAAAGATTAGATTCTTTTGCTTCTTTTAAAGATCCAAGACAAAGTTGATTTTTCCAATAGGCACCCATGCCGCAAATGGAAGTACCGCTAGTTCTCTTTTGGGGATTTTAAAGCTAGCGGTACTAACCTAAAGCTAGCGGTACTAACTCCAAGTTAGTACCGTTAGTACTGTTGTTTCATTTTTTTTTGCTTATTAGCTTATTACTTCTGCTTATTTAAGATTTGCTTAGCTTTTTAGAGTAGATTAAGCCCATTCTCGTTTACTATCTTTAGAGGAGCTTATTTCAGTAGCTTATTTTAGGTCTAAAAGTGCTTATTTTCATTAAAATCCAAAAAAATAGTAGTGTAGTCATTTGTGCTTATTGAGCTTATTTCAGTGGCTTATTTAAAGGTGTGAATAGGTGGGCTTATATGAGGATCTCATAGTGAGCTTATTTCCAAAAAGCCCACTTTTCAGTTTGGCTTATTGGTGATTTTAGCTTTTTGAATTTGGCTTATTTAGAAAAAGTTAGAAGTTTATACTTTTTGATGCAAATTGAGTTAAGTTAAGTTGTGTTTGGTTGAAAAAGCTTTTTGGAATCAGATTATAGCAACATTATAAGGATTTTCCAAAACATCTCTCCTTTTTTGATTTGAAGCTTATTTTTGAGTGTGTAGTGTCAAAAACCAAAATTTTAGCTTACTTTCTGCATATCAGCAGCTAAATTGGCTTTTGGAGCAGTTTTAAGTGCTTATATTCGCAAGGTGTCTTTATTAAAAGTTGTTAAAATTATTGTTTGAACAATCTTTCGTGTTTTGGCGTTTTGGCTACTAAAAACGACTTTTTAAAATCAACACATTTTGGGGAATTGGACTAAAATACGGATTGGGGGGTTAAGGGTCTAGGAAATATAAAGAATTTTATTTTGGTCTTTTTGTCATCAAATGTCCTTGTCGTTAGTCCCATTGTTTGTCACCTTGTTTAGTTCTAGTTTTATAATTAGTTAGGTTTAGTTTAATTGGTTTAATTAAGCGTAACCATTAGATAAATTTGGGGCTTTTATTTTTGTTAAATTCTGCACTTTTTCTCCAATTAGTGTAATTTTTATAAATAATTAGGTTTTTTAGCCTCGGTTTTTCATGCCCGTTTTAAGTTTTAAGTTTTTTAGCTTTCGTTTTAGGTTTTATATTTAATCGTTTTTGCTATTTGAGCTTGTTTAGAAATAGAAAAAACCAATCATACCTTTGTCTTATTCAAACAATCAATCTTCAATCGTCATTTCGATTTTTCAATTTAAGCCTCGTTGGACATAACGACCTGGGAAATCATACTTCGGCTACATATATATTTTATTTTGGTGAACTTTTTACCATTCCCTGTGCCAAAGGTTTATTGGGTTGAGTGTTTGCTTTATTTATTATTATCTTTATATTTTATCATGTAAATTCCGTTATCTTCATCTTTCCTTGGTCTCTCACTCAATCTGCAGTATCTTGTATCTCATCATCTGTTTGTCTTGTCTGTATCAGCACCTGTTTCAGCATCCGCAGGAGACGGAGAATCACGAACTATATTTGCGGATGTGTCATCCTGTGGTTGTTTGAGGGGTCCTAGTTGATGCCTCCTTTAGTAGCTTTGAGATGTCCGCCTCGGGAATATAAATTGGTCCGGTGGTATTTCTCCTTTTTTGGCGTAATCGTGTGCAGATGCTAACAGTGATTGTGCAGCTTGTTCCTTCAGTTTGCAATTGCTTTTCCCTTGCCTTCGACCACAGGGAGTGGTCGGGTGGCCTCAACTAAAGGTTCTCTCGTCATAGACACACCGCCAACTGCTGTTTGAACCACTGTTCCTGAAATGATTTCCTGACTTATATCGAATAGCTCGTTCTACATTTCATATTTCTTCCCTTCCACCTTGTTGTTCGGGTTAAGGTTCAGGTTAAGTTGTGAGTTGGTCTTCTTCTCAATGAGTGGTGAGAACTCTTTCCTTTGCGAATTTTCTACACTTTACCCCTTTTTCGATGCTTCTCAAGAGAAGGCTTTGTGGGTTTTTCCCGTGTTACCTTAGGTTTTGGTAAAGGTGTTGGTTTGCTTGACTTCTCTTTAACAGGCTTTGGCTTGAGTTGCTTGGCAGTTACAGGTTTCTTCTTTCCTCCCTTTTCGGCTGCAATTTTTTGATCATGCTTTGCAACCATTTCCAAGTAAGCATTGTAGTAAGGTGCGTTTCTGATATTGTTTATGATCAGCTCGTTGGGAATTGGCATTCCAAAGACTTCATCGTCTTCACCTTTGGGAACGAACTTGAGATTTCCAAGACGGAGATCTTCTTCAGCAAGGTGCAACGGAGACTCAGATCTTTGATGCAGATTGTGTTTTCTTCCCAAATGATAGATAATTAGCTTTGTGAACTAACAATAAGGAATAACTTGAGGCTTGTCTTTCCTGCCCTTCATAGTGGGACTGCCCAGATTGGCCTTATCAGTAAGAAAAGTCTGAATAAGTTGTATAAATTCTTCCCACATGAGTTCAACATAGTCAACATAGTCAACATTTGTACTTGTAATTATACCCCAAAGCATATGAAGAAATGGGTATCTGGGCCTATCAAACCCAGAAGTCTTGCCTATGAGACATTGTTTGATCATAAAATATTACTCTCCAAGGCTGATACAGGTTATTCACCGCCATTCTTGACACAAAGTGAATTTCCTTTGCATACCTCAGCTCATTCACAAAGTCCATGATTGCATCACCCGATAGAGGTGACACAAACTGGTGAGCCTTGGATCAATGGGTCGTTATCTCCTAAATCTCATTTCCCTAGAAGATTAGCTTCCAATACGAAATTGGATTTCATCCAAACTGAAATACTGTAAGCTCCAGTCTTTGCCTCTTATCGTTAGTGTATTCCAAAAGGTTTGAAATAATGTAGATAGTTGGAACAGAAGCTGAGGTAGTGAATGCTCTGAAGAAGTTTGTGTTTTGCAGAATATCTACAGAGATATGAAAGATTGGATTCTTTTGCTTCTTTTGAAGATCCAAGACAAAGTTTCTCTTTCTAATATGCACCCATGCCGCAAATGGAAGTATCTGATCATCAGATATTATGGGAGCAGGAGCGGGAACATTCTCATTAGCCATGTTGTCTGCACAAAGATATGAATAAAGATAGGCAGACATAACATATAGTTGACGTTAGATGAGAACATTAGTCATAATAATTAACAGGCTTCGATTGATTACGATGAGATTAAGTCAACTTTGTTCAAAGATAACAGATGAACACTTACAAGTTAACAAGTCCCGAATGGGAGTTAACTAGGTAATTGTGCCATTGGACTGGGTTGTGAGAGGGTATTGGGACTAATGGACCAAAACTTTGAAATTCTGGCCCAAACCGCTACCCTCTGGACACCGAACCGATGCGTGGTGGAATGAGCAAACCGCTATGAAGTGAGTTGAACAAACCGCCACGAGAAAAATTTAGACAAACCGCTATGAATAGTTAATTTAATTTTAATCAAATCGCTATGACCAAACCACTATCAATATTTTAATATATATATCAAACCGCTACCAGTTTAGAAAAATTTGAAATAGCGGTTTGGATTATTTTAATAATAAAAATAATCTTCATCAAACTGCTACCTCGTAGCGGTTTGCCTACTCATAATAATATATTTATTAACATCAAACCGCTATCAGGCATATCTAAGCAAATCGCTATCAAGCATCTATCAAGAGAACTAGCAAACCGCTATCAAGCATATCTAAGCAAATCGCTATCAAGCATCTATCAAGAGAACTAGAAAACCGCTATCAAGCATATCTAAGCAAACCGCTATCAAGCATCTATCAAGAGAACTAGCAAACCGCTATCAAACATATCTAAGCAACCCGCTATCAAGCATCTATCAAGAGAACTAGCAAACCGCTATCAAGCATATCTAAGCAAACCGCTATCAAGCATCTATCAAGAGAACTAGCAAATCGCTATCAAGCATATCTAAGCAAACCGCTATCAAGCATCTATTAAGAGAACTAGAAAACCGCTATCAAGAACGAATAGCAAACCTCTACCACGAATAACAAGCAAACACATTCGAGTACCATTTTAAACATTACGGGACATGCATTTGTGGCTTCCCATACATTCCTAAGTGAATTCATGATTTCATAAGCACTTAACAACAACACACAATGTCAGTTAACTTATCAAAAGTCAACACACATTCGAAAATCATCTATTTTGGCCATCAAGACATTAGGGATCAAAATTGGTCATCAAACTAACACCATCTAAACCTAACCAATATATCCCAGCACTAAAAACACAGTACCAAACACTCTATGGCATTTCAATCAAAAACGAACCTAGACTAGATCATAGTATCAAAATGTGTTTGATTGATCCTAACCTAGTGATGATCGAGTGTTGTACACCCCTATACGCACCTATCTCAATCACCAATTAATAGATTTCAACAACATTTAAAGATTCGATTATAAACTAGGTCGAACCTAGTGATTAAAACTATTTAAATGTGTTTTGAATTGATTCCTTTCAGCAACGAGATCTATGACAGACATAGAATACGATTTAATGTTTACCTTAGCGAATAAAACACATGAAATCAAGGAATCGAAGGAGGCGACTAGGTAGCGAGTTGCATTACTGTGTGTATGTGTGTGTTTTTAGTTTGACTGAAAGTGTGGAGGTTTGACCAAAGAAAGGCAAACCGCTACCCTTTTATATTCTTAGTATGGGGTTTGGCAGATTCGGTCCCTAAGGTTTCTAACTTCATTTATTTTCGGTTTTAGGTATTTTTGAGATTAACTAAGTTTGAAGAAAGGCAGATTTAGTCCTTGTAGATTTAATAGAGTTAGGAAACAAGTAGCATACTACACATAAGTCCCTAATCTTTCTTCCTAGTGACAATTTTGGCCCTTTAAGTTAAACTTAATTAAATCCCCCTCAAATTATAACCCCGTATTACTACAAAACCTTTTCTGTCAATTGTATGATGTGTGTAGAAACCCGTTTGATGTAATAAACTTGAAATCACTCTCCCCCTCAAACAATGACCCGTTTTCTATTGAAAGAGTTGTAGTCGTTGTTTGAGTAGAAAAGTTTATTTTGAAAAACTTGAATTGATTAATTTCCAACAACGCTTTTCCACCGTGATTAACATAAATAATTTTTGAAGAATCAATTAAGAAAAAAATTATTTGGTTATAAAAAGGAAGACTTCTCTTCCGAAAGAAGAAAAACGCACTAAAACGTACATTAATCCTTGGATGCACGGATATTAAGTAATCCGTGCTCGGGAAAAATTAATTACCCGTTGTTAGGAACAACTGTCTTTTTGACGACATGCATTCCTCAAATTGAAAAGCGGGTTGCAGTCTGAAATATAACTGCAAAAACCATGAAGGGAAATGTTTGAAAATATCCAATTTTGTAATTTCGCTTGAACTTCATTTAAAGACCCGTGTCATTATTGAATGACATTTCTAGGTCCGTAAATGTTATCGATTTACAGAAGACATGTCTTGATTTTTATTTTTGGTATTTTCTATTTTTCTAATTTTTATGGTTTTTGTAGGTTTTATATTTTTGTATTTTGTTTTTGTGTTTAAGAATATACAAATATACATAGGATATAGGAAGACCATCCTTTACTCCTCTTCTCCTTCCTGAAGACGTTTAAGGGTTTCCGGAGTCATACTCTTTATACCAAGATGCGGGAGTAGAAATTAAAACTGCTCTCTTGGTAATGCCTTGGTGAATATGTCCGCAAGCTGATAATCTATCATCACAAAGTATAATTCAACCACGCCCTTCTCAACCTGCTCTCGCATTAAATAGTGTCGTATGTCAATGTGCTTTGACCAGGAGTGCTGGACATTATTGCAGCAGAGAGCGATGGCACTACGGTTATCACAATACAGGGGAATCTTATTGAATGCAAAACCAGGTCTGTAAGCTGTGACCTCACCCAAAGTATCTGAGCACATCATCCAGACATGGCAATGTATTCAGCCTCGGTGGTTGAGATCGCAGTACTCTTCTATTTCTTTGATGACCAGCTGACTAATCTATCTCCAAGGAACTGAGCACTTCCTGACGTACTTCTTCGTGTGTCTTGACAACCTGCATGGTCAGCATCTGCATAGGCCGTTAGTGCCATAGCGGTGTATTTTGGATACCAAAGGAACCAATTAATGGTTCCTTTGAGATACTGAAAGACCTGTTTAAGTGCTTCAAGGTGCTTTTTGGTAGGAGATGCTTGATACCTAGCATACACGCATACCGCGAATACAAGGTCGGGTCTGCTGGCAGTGAGGTACATTAGGGAGCCGACCATACTACGAAATTGAGTCTGGTCAACTAGAATCCCTAAGGGGTCCTCATCCAGTTTAAGTCGATCCACCATGGGTGTATCAACAGGGTCACACGAATCCATCCTAAATTTCTTTAAGATTTCTAGAGCAAAATTTGATTGATTAATAAAAATATCTCTGAGATTTTGAGAAACTTGTAATCCTAGGAAAAAAGACATTTGTCCCATCATTGATAATTGGAATTTAGAACTCATCTCATTGGAAAATATGTCACATGCTTTAGAGTCGGTCGAGGCAAATATGATATCATCTACATATATTTGGACAAGAAGAATATGTTTGCCTGTTTTCCGAGTGAATAATATCAGGTCAACGACACCCTTGGAAAACTTATGGTCCAGAAGAAACCGTAACAAGGTGTCATAACACGCCCGAGGAGCCTGCTTTAAACCATACAGAGCTTTCTTTAGACGATAAACATATGTCGGATGGTCTAGATCAACGAAACCCTCTGGTTGACTAACATAGACTTCTTCCTTTAACTCGCCATTAAGGGATGCTGTCTTGACATCCATTTGATAGATGGTTATGTTTTTACTGGCGACATTGGCGATGAAGATTCTTATAGACTTTATGTGTGCATCTGGTGCAAAGGATTCCTCGAAATCAATTCCCTCCTCTTGTCAATATCCCTTGGCCACCAACCTTGACTTGTTTTTTAGAACATCACCTTACTCATCAAGCATAACTTTGTAAATCCACATAAGAGCTATAATCATGACACAGTCTGGTCGTGGTACTAATTCCCATACTTGAAGTTGATCAAATTTGTAATCTCATCTTGGATGGCTTGAAACCAGCAATCTTCAGTTATGGCAGATTTGAAGTTCTTTAGTTTGACTTTTGACAGTACATATTTATACATACACCACAAGGCATCGGTTGCAAGTTGTTTTCTAGTAGATACCAGTCAAGAGGGATTGCCAATGACATTATCAAGCGGGTGATCCTTGCTCTATTTCCCGAGATGATGATGTGGTTGAGTGACATGAGTTGATTCCGTTAAACTAACATCCCTGGATGATGATTCTTCAAAACTAGGTTCCAGAGCAAACATGTTTACGAAGGGATCATTGTCAACAGGAGAAAAAGGATTGTCTTCAATAATAGTAGATCCAACTGTAACGCCTTGTTGTGAACATGGAGATTGTAATGCCGAAGATGATTGTGAATGATTTGGAGAAGGTGCATATTGATCAATGGTAGTTGAAGAAGGTGTACAGGCTGAATTGACCGGAACTTGAACTGCTGGAGTAGGAGAAACTGGTCTTTCAACACGAGGAGGCTCTAGGTATTCATCAAACATCGGTTGGAATAAAATCTCTAGTTTATTATTTGTTGGGGGTACATATGGTGCTGCAGGAACCAGATTGGGTACGAGCCCTAAACTTATCTGTTCAGGCGTCAGAAACATAGGTGCGGGTCCTGTACTAAGACGCACATGAGCCATAGGCTCAGACAACTCATCGAATTGAACGTGAATAGTTTCCATGATTCGTCAGGTTCTTTTGTTGTAGATTCTATAACCCTTCCTGCTTGGTGCATAACCAACAAAAATTCCAATATCAGCTATTGGTTGTAATTTTCCAAGATCCTTGCTATCATTTGTAGGGTAACAAAGAGCACCAAAGACTCGGAGAAAAGGTAAGATCAGGCTTCTTATCATGCACCAGCTCATATGGGGTTTTGTTATGACGAGTGTGAATGAAGGATCAGTTTTGGGTGTAACAAGCAGTAGTAACAACTTCTGCCCATAGAAACATCGAGGCCTTGGAAAATATCAGCATTGTCATAGCAGCCTCAACAAGAGTACGGTTCCGTCTTTCGACAATGCCATTTTGCTGTGGAGTCCTCAGAATTGATTTTTGGTGAAAAACGCCGACACTTTCATAATATTGAGTCAAAACTTGATTGACAAATTCTGTGCCATTATCAGTACAGATGTATCTGCCAGTTTTGTTGAGACCGACTTATATTTGCTTTAAAATTTTGATGACGAACTCTGGGGTTTCATCTTTCGATCTCAAAAACTTAACCAAAGTAAACCTAGAATAATCATCAACGATGACTAAGATGTATTTCTTCTAATTAATTTTTTGTACTTGCATCAGTCCACATAAATCCATATGAAGGGTATTAAGAAATTCTAAGTTGGTGTTTTCAGTTTTGGGTGTGTGGGTATATTTTTTGCTCTTTCCTAGTTAACGCGCAAAGCAAAGATGATCTTTCTCAAACTTTAATCTAGGTAAGCCTCTTACTAAATCCTTTCTTGCAAGGTCATTGATGGTACCAAAGTTCAAATGGTTTAAATGGCGATGCCATAACCATGATTTGTTCTTGGAGGTTTTGGACAACAAGCAGATTGGGGAGGACTTCATCATGTCTTCAACCGAGATAGTGTACAAATTAGAGCCATAAGAACCTTTAATTATCTCAACACTATCCGTATCTCGAACATAACATGAATGCTTCCTGAATGCAACTTTCATATCAGAATCGTAAAATTGTCTGACATAAAACAGATTATGTCCCAGTCCTTTCACATAGTATACCTTAGAGATCACACTGTCACCAATCACATAATATACATAACCCATGATAGAACCAAAGTGGTCATTCCCGAATCTAACTGTCCAGATGAACTTTTCATGAAATTCCTGAGCTATGAGCGATCCCCCGTCATATGTTTTGAGCAGCCTGAGTCCAAATACCAAAGGATGATCTATACGACCTGCATTTGAAAACAGATGAAGATGGAGAGTTTGGAAAGTTGGATCCCCAATTTTGGTTGGGTTCCTGTTGGTTAGCATAACAATAGCAAATTGCATAGAGGCACGCAATGGCTAGCTTCTCAGGTGAAGTGGGAAGAAAATGGGAACTGTCTGGTACTGTTGGATTCTATGTTGGTATCTAGTTTATGGGTTTCTAGAGATGTTTGACTTCATTTCTTAGTTTATCAACAGTTTACTAGTACTAACATTTTCAGTTTGCTTAGCAGGCACTACTTTGGATTTAGTGAGCCTAGTTAAAGGGCACTGTTCTCCTAAAGTGAATATTCTTCCTGTGGGCCTCCATTGATAACCAATACTGGTAAGCACTTTTCATGTTGCTTTCCATACTTGCTTAACTTGATTTAGGTTTCCACACTTTGCTTAACTTATTTTTTGGTAAAAGGGATCAATACCCCGGTAAAATTGCATTACACCAAAAAAAGCTTTGAAGTACAACTCTGAGGATTAAATTCCCCCATCACGTCCCGTTACATATTGCATAAAAAAGCAAAAAAAACAAAATTTGCTACATCCCTGTTCCCACACACAAGAATGACAGGCAATTCTTATGAAAACAAAAACAACTATTTCCTGACCTAACCTTTAACCTTGAAGTCAAACTGATCACAAAAAACTTGATATGACATGGATTTCTTCAAATTGATCTTCAGAATCATCATAAGCATCCTCCTCCAATGGTTGCCCACTTCTACCCGATGAGCTAGGAAAAGTAGTTATATCATTAGGTAAGAATACTTCTTCATTATCTGTATCCGAATCTTCATTTAAAACTTCCATAGATGGGCTAGATTACTTAGATGAAACCTAATTCATCACGCTTGATTTTTCCCTCGAAGTACAACTATTAATATCATTATTTCCCACATGTTCCAATACCGACTCCTCTTGCATTGATTTATCAACAAAATTTCTTAATTCCTTAAGGCTAATATTGTCATTAATAAACAGCTTACCATTTGAAGAATCAGATGAAGACGGCTTCTTAGTTGCATCCAAGGACTGCTTAGTTGCAAACTTGCTTAACTTTTCGCACAACATTTTTAACAGAGGGGGATGCATTCACAGAGTGCAAATAATTAACCACACACAAATCATGATTTGCAAAAAATTAAGCATTTCTTATATGTCTGGCAAACAATTGGAAATTTGAATTAATTACAGTACGTTTAGAGCTAATACTAGAATCAACATGATTCGTGGTTTTCAAACTACACTTATTGGTCCTAGGGTGTTCTTCTACTTTCTTCTTGTTGACACTTCTAACATGCGAGATCCTATTTTTTTGGTATTGCTCCTAGGCTGTGATCTGCTAGCATTAGTGCTAACATTTACACTGTAGAAGGAATCACATGGGCATTAGTCTTCTGAATGTTCAGTTTCTCTACATGTTTTTGTGTGTTATTATTTGACATTTCACATTAGTCCTCAAAAATAACTTGCTTTTTCCTATTTTAAGGGGTAGTAGAATGGTTTTTATCTTGTTAATTGAAGTCTTTCAGACAAGTTCCAATCGCATATTCTAACAGTTCCTAAGATTATTTAGTGTAAAGGCAAGAAGAAGCATGTGATCTATCTAAAGGTCTTTTAACCCTAGCTTCCTCTACAATCTCACAAAGAGTTTCTACACTTTCCTTAAGATGTTTGAGATAATCTAATAACTTCGCCTATTGTTCCTATTGCTAGGAGTGCAATTGTTTCAACATCTTTAGGCATACCTACCAGTGCAAGAACTCTTATGCTTGACCGAATCCATGGTGAAGCATTTCAGATTTGCATTATTTGGGGCTTTTCAGATTCTCATTTTTAGTTAACAAGGCAGTTGTCTGTTCGATATGTTTAGCATGTGTGATATTAATAGAATCATACAATTCCTTGTAATGCTGCTTAATTTTTGCATTCTCAGCCCTAAAAAGCTCATTTTATTCTTGGAGAACGGTGACCTTTTTAGTTAATTGAGTAATCTGAAAATCTAAGGCCCTGAAATCAAGAGTTCGGTCTGCTTCACTACGGGTCTCTTTTAATTGAGAGATTTACAGATCCTCAATTTTTGATGGCGTTTTGTCCATATCCCTTGAATGGAAGCTTTCATTTTTCGATTACAAAGACTGAGTCAAAATTAGGAGCATCCCGAGCGGGTAGAGATGCGTTATTTCTAAAACTTTCTTTAAGGTGTTGATTCTTTAACTGTAAATTTAAGTGATTGACCTCAAGGTTGGAAAAATGTTTTACTAGTTCATTATGATCATCCTTTTAAATCTTATCATTTAATTTAAAAAGCTCTGCTTCAAGTTCCAGGTGATTGAACAACAGTGTGGGCATCATGCATTTCAGAGAATCTAGATACAGTAAGCTCAAAATTTGTTGCAATATAAAACACTTCTTTGGACAAGAAATTAACAATTAAGTTGTCATTTGCAATGAGGATATTTTTCCGCTCAATCTCATCATACTTCCTATTCATAACATTTTGGTCAACCTCAGCCTCCAGCTCTTTAAAAATTTCTTTCATTTCTTTTATTTCTTTAGTGAGAGCCTTTTGATTACCCTCAAAATGTTCTTTAAGTGTTTTGAAAAATGAAATGACTTCAGTGAGATAGCATTCCTTGGTTTGTTCAAAACCCCCTTCCCCTTCAGTGAGCATGTTGGTGTAATTCTCTTTTACCGATTGTTTTCAATTCCGAAAAAAGTTGTAATAATTGAACAATGTAATTTCACTTGACTTTTTGGTGGAAGCACCCGGAAAAGCGTTGCAGGTGTATAGGAGGGTACACCGTACAACGCTTTGATTGTTCATGAAGCTGGGGACTGATCTGTTCTTTGAGAGCTTCTGCTTTCATCTTGAGGACATCCTTGGACCAAAATATCTGACAGGGGGTCAATTGTGTCTGTGGTGTAAAGGTCGCCAGATAGTTCTCTTTTGAGTAATCTAGGGGTCGAATATTAATGTTTTGTTCAGTCCACAAAGGGGTTTTCATTTGGTCATTTATTTTCTTCCTAGGGATTTCAGCTATCTCTAGGGTATCCTCTAAGTTATGCACTACGCCGAGACATAATTGGTTTTGATAATTTCATAACCATTATATAGAGCAGGTTGAACTTGCTTTGCACGGGTGAGACATAAGGGGTTCTTATAGCCAATAGCTACCTTTTTTCTATTCATCATAATAAGGTCTTAGTTTACATAACATGTGAACTGTTTGAAGAGACTGGTCTTATTTGTATAATTTATCCTCGACCTTTTCTTTTAAAGCTTTCATGTCCAAAAATTCTTCCAGGTATTTGTTTTCTTTCTGCTTAAAATCCTTTTTTAAAGACCTAACTTCTTCTACCATTGACTTGTTATGGTTGATGGTAGAGGTAAGTTGCATTTTTACAGAATGAAGTTCTTTTTTCAAATTTTCTTCCTTAATATTACAGTCAGTGATAACTACTCTTAATTGTTCCTCAATCTTTTGTTCTCTTTTAATTAATTCAAACTTGGCCCGCCTCACATACAGTTCAACATGTTCCTTATATGTTGCAAGTTTAGCGGTCAATGATGCATTAACTACTTTGTTATGCTTATTCGCAGAAACACTTTGGGCTGAATGTTCATGCATTTCATTAATTACCATCATATAGGCATCATTTGGCACTGAAGATACATTATTTTGTACAACTGGCTCTGCACTGTCCTTTACATACTGATCATATGGAATCATATTACTGTCACCCGTATAATCAGTATCTGAGTCAACAATGCAGTTTGGTTGTACATCATCATGCATCTCGTGTGCTTCATGATGCTCGCAAATAGCATCCTGATAGTGATCATGATCGTGTACCTCAGATAGAATGTCTGAATCATATGACAGACCGACTTCATCAGAAACAGGATCTGCGGATGATAGATTTGCATGAACATAGTTTATGCAGTGGGAGCCTCATCAACATCAGAATCAAAAGCATCACAATCATCAGCTTGAAAAACATTATCCATATTGAGTGCTAAGTCTTGAACTGATTGCTCATCTACATCTTCATCAACCATATTGTCTTGTCCAACTTTAATAAACATCAACTGCTCTCCATCCAATGCCACCCTATTCTCTTGAGCTTGCATCAGCAACATCTTGTCTTTGAAGTATTTTAAGTTCTGTGGTTGCTTGGGCTGAGTGCATTCCTTGCTATGTGGCCTATACCGTTGCAGTTGTAACACTTAATCTGCCTTGCTTGACCTTGATTTGCATTCCCAACTCTATTATGAGATCCCCCATAACTAGCTGCACATGTACCCCTTCCATTGTTCCCCTAACCTCTATTCTGACGACCTTGAACATTTTGAACAAAAACCCTGTCATCTTGAACTGTAGCTTGGTTCCTTGTATTTGATGAAGTTCTGAGTTGATTGTTAGTTTGAGGAAGGTATGTTTTGTATGATTGGGTGAGTAGGGCAAGTGTGTTGGTTAAGTTCTCAATTAAGTTGTCCGTTGGAGAGAGTCCTGAATCAAGTTGGGTGTTGTCAGCAAAGTATGGTTGAACATGTGTGGATGGTAGAGTGGTAGATGATTGTGAGTAGTACTGCTGATATGAAACATTAGACATCAATGCGAGAGGATCAACATTGGGTTAAGTGAATCGTTCCAACATCATTTTGTTCTCATTGGCATATGCCTCGTGTTGCTTCAGATAAGCATAAAGCTGATCATAGTTGAAGTCCCTCAATCCTCTATTCAGTTTCACTGCTGTGACGAATCTACCCTATTCAGGCAACATGTTATTAACAAACTTTTAATTCAACTGCATTCTAGGCATGGTCATCTTGATGTTTCGCATGTCATTGATGAGCTTGGTAAACCTGACATAGTAATCGTGAATGGTTTCTCCGTTGTTCTGACGAAAGTGTTCAAAATCACGTACAGTTTTGATTTACGGTCTTCTTTTGTTAATTCAGAACCTTCCAGGAGCATGTTCACATTGTCCCAAATGTCTTTAGCATCAGTGTAACGATTGATAAGAGTATAGATGTCTTTTGGCAACCCTTGAAGTAGGATATTTGTTGCCCGAATGTCAACGTTATACCTTTCCTTATCTTTAGGTGAACGGTCAGAATAGACTCGAGCTCATTTTGGACCAAGATGTAGGGCACCTTCATTCCCTTCAGCAAGTGTTTCCTAAAATGTTCCCATCTGAAAAGGTCCTTCATTAATCAACTTCAGGATGTTCACCCCATTTTCTTTACCCCGACAATACAGTCGAATACGTTGTTGCCATGATGCAAAGTCAGTCTTATTAAGCATAGGTGGTCGGGTATCAGAACCGGCACATTAGATATCTTCTGAGAGATTAGCTATCTTAATTGATTGTGAAATGATTTAATTTGATCGAACAATAATTAGTGAATGAATGTTAAAAGTGGTGATGATTGTTTAAGTGTTTTGTTGTTTGAGTTTATTACGTTTTACAAGTTTGAAAAATAGTCCAAATGCCAAATAGTGTACCAAACTGCTGGATTAGAGCTCAAACCGCTATTGTCAAACCGCTACTATCAAACCGCTATAAAGAATTTATACCAACCGCTACGATGAAGAAAAATGGCCAGAGGTTTGATTCCCAAACAACCTTGAGAAAAATTCTTTAAAAACCTATAACAAACTGCTACCAATAAATCGCTACTAATGGTAAACCGCTACGAAGTTAATCTGCCAAACCGCTACTAGAAAGAAATGGTAAACCGCTATGAAGAAGAAACACCAAACCGCTACCAAGAAATGAAATTGGCAGAGGTTTGATTCTCAAATCGCTATGAGAAATTATCTTCAAAAACCTGTAAACCGCTACGGTATCAAACCGCTATCAACTCTAAACCGCTACTAAGAAAAGTAGGTAACCCACTATGAAGATAAGATACCAAACCACTACCAAGAAATGAAATTGGCACATGTTTGTTTCCCAAATCGCTATGAGAAAGAGTCTTCAAAACCTGTAAACCGCTACAGATCAAACCGCTACAATTACCAAACCTCTACTAGTAAACCGCTACACTAGAAGACAAACCGTTAGCACAGTATACAACCCTGACAAACCGCCAGAATAGTGTACTTTCCTGACAAACTGCCAGAACAGTAATCCAAACCGCTACGATTAACAACAAACAGAATACCAAACCGCTACGATGAACTACGAACTTTTACACCTTAAAACACCTAAAAATCACCCTTTTGAATGTTTTGACTTGGATTCTTTTGCACAAATGAGTACTAGAAGGCTATAGCAACTACAAAAATATAAATTTTAACACACAAAACGTGAAAATCAATGATACTTAAGAACAAGAGCTAAAACCACCTAAAACTCAACTTTTGATCTAAACCAAGCACTAAAATGCACACACAAATGATCTAATCATCCCATGAGCTCTGATACCAATTGTAGGATATTGGAAATCATAACACAATGGAAGATAGATGGGTTAACCGAATCTTAGAGAGAGAAAGTGGGAGAGAAAGCTTTCTAGTGAGAGAAAGTATTACTTGAATAATGAAATGACTAACCACCTCTTCCATGGCATGGAAGAGGCTTACATAGTGTGTTACAAACTAGCCTAAGGGCCTTGGTAGTGGGCTTACATGTTGTGTTTAATACCTGGACCATTGCCGAATGTTATACATTAAACGCTTAACTACGAGCTACAATAAACGGTAACATACACGGGGTGACCGAGTCTTTTTCTAGTATCTAACAGAAAGAAATTGTTAATTCCATGTTTTCCTATTCTGGGTTGAGTCAAGGGTTTTAGGGTGAAGCTATGTTAACAGCTTGCTATTTACTAAATAGAGTTCCCTATAAAAGGATCAGGATAACCCCTTATGAACTCTGGACTAAAAGGAAACCAAACCTGAACTACCTCAGGGTTTGGGGTTGTAGGGCAGTTGTCAGACTCCTTGATCCAAAGCTAAAAACTATGGGTAAAAGAGGCATTGAATGCATCTTTGTTGGATATGTTGATCATTCCAAGGCTTTCAGGTTTTATGTCATTGAACCTAATGAATCAGTTTCAATTAACTCAATAATTGAATAAGTCTCTAGACCAAGTCAGAAGTCCTTAATAAATGAAACTGAAGACATTAATGGTTCAGTGGTCCCTGAAGAGGTCACTGACGAGGTTGTTCAGCAACCTGAACTTGAGCTTAGAAAAAGCAAAAGGAATAGGACTCCAAAGAACTTTGGACTAGAATTTCAATTATACTTAATTAAAGGAACAAGGGATGAGGTCTCTAACCAACACTCATATTGCTTTAATTTTGAGGATGACCCCAAGACATTTGATAAGGCAATGAAGTTTTAGGATGTTGCTTTCTGGAAAGAAGCAATCAAGGATGAGATGGATTCCATTATGGGCAACAACACTTGGGTGTTGACCGATCTACCTCCAGTTTGTAAACCTCTTGGTTGCATATGGATCTTTAAAAGAAAACTAAAGGTAGATGAAACTATTGAAAAGTTCAAGGCAAGACTGGTCATTCGGGGTTTCAAATAAAAGTCAAAGATAGACTACTTTAATACTTATGATCCAGTGGCACGTATCACTACCCTAAGACTGCTGATTGCTTTGGTATCAATTCATAATCTGATTATTCATTAGATGGATGTGAAGACAACATTCTTGAATGTTGAATTAGATGGGGAGGTCTATATGAACCAACCTTAGGGCTTTATCATGCCTGGAAATGAAAACAAGGTGTGTAAACTGATTAACTCTTTATATAGATTGAAGCAGGCACCTAAGCAATGGCATCAAAAGTTTGATAAAGTGGTTTTATCTAGTTTTTATTTACTTAACCAAGCCAACAAATGTGTGTATAGCAAATTTGATGAATCTGGTAAAGGAGTCATCATTTGTCTATATATTGATGACATGCTGATTTTTAGCACTGAGCAAGTTTAGGATGACTTGAAAAATGAATTCTTGTCATCAAGATTCTTCATGAAGGACATGGGGGAGGCTGATGTTATCCTTGGAATAGGGATTATACATGAAAGTAATAGAATAGCAATTTCTCAGTCTTACTATATTGAGAATGTATTAAAGAACTCATTTACTTTAATTGTACTCCAGTGAGTACTCCTATAGATACAAGTGAGAATATGATGCCTAATAATAGTCAGGCTATATCTTAACTTGAGTATTCTAGGCTGATTGCTTTTGTAGTGGGAAAACTAAGTAGGTACACTAGTAATCCTAGTACTTAGCATTGGCAAGCAATTCAAAGGGTACTAAAGTACTTGAAGAAAACTATGGATTATAGTTTGACATATACTGGTTATCCTTCAGTGTTGGAAGGATACACTAATGCAAGCTAGATCAACAATACTGAAGACGATTCATCTACTAATGGTTGGGTATTCCTGCTTGGTGGAGGTGCAATCTCTTAGGCTTCCAAGAAAAAAATACTTGCATAACTGGTTCAACAATGGAATCTGAATTTGTGCCTTTAGCAGCTGCTGGTAAGGTGGCTAAAAGGTTAGGAAACTTGATCTTTGAGATTCTATTGTGGTCCAAA
>BQNB010021934.1:0-39395 GCA_026074375.1 Tanacetum coccineum | reverse complement strand
TTCATTTTAAGACTAGAAGTAATCAAATGGTCATATTTCATATTTAAGAGCAGTTAGAGTCGTCTTTAAAACTTAAAAAAAAAATTAAAGCCCTGTGTGAAATTACATATTAAAGCCTTTCGAGAAGCATGTTATATATAAAGTGTCACAGTTTATAAAATATAATGTAATTAATTATCTAAACATTAACATATTACGTATTTAAGATATTTTCTCATCTAAATACTTTTTTTTCGTAAAAAATATGTCTGCCCATGCAAATAATTGTTAACGAGACAAATTTTGCGATCCTTAAAAGTTTTGGGTCCCTGGGCGGTCGCTCACCTTGCACACCCTCAAAGAAGGCCCTAAGAGCAGTGTCTATTTTTTTAACGGTAGAATTTTATTAAAAAAAAGCTAACAAGAAGCTAGTTAGGCTAGAAAAAGATTACATATAAGAATGGGGATTGACGGGTCATTTAACCACGCAACTCAATTAACATTAATGTGGAAACTAGAAGAGGAGGGGGGGGCCTGTTATAACCCCTGAAATTGGGATTAATCATTGATTGATTAATCTCATATCGAGCGTGTTAGGCGGATTTCTCATCTTGGGTTTTTGTAATTTAGATTTGTTATTCTCCTCTTTAAATCACTTAAACTCCTTCCGTTTCACGTTAATCTCTGCTGTCAATGAAACTGCTCAGTTTTTCTTTTCAATCCTTTTTTATCTTGATCTCCCTTCAATCCTTTTTTTTAGGTTTGTGTCTGCTGTTTTCTTTTTGTAAGTTTTGGTCACCAGGCTGTCGCAACGTTCTAATGAAGAACAAGCTGTTCGTATTCTAAATCTATTTGTAACCTATTTTCCCTGATAATCTTGGGTCGAAGGAATTTGTGAAGGTTTGCGAGGGTAAGGGAAGCGAGATAGACGTTTTTATTCCTAATCGAGATCCAAATCAGGTAAAGTTTTGCTTTTATCAGTTTTTCGTGTTAACGATTTAGATCGTTTTGAGTTGGAAATCTTGTACGATTTGGATTGGTCGTTTCTCAATCATCCCATGCCAATGTTGCCCGATTTTGAACGTGCAAACAAACCTGTAAAAACCACGGGGGCATTCCAATCCAATGCGCAAGTACATTTGGTCAATTGTATTCTGCTGCTAAGAGACTTTCCACCATTGATGCCTCTGTTGCTCCTGTATCTTCCTCACTCGCGGTGGTTTGGATGATTCTTGTGTTGTTGAAACGTACCCTCATGTCATGATGTCATCATGTGGCGTGTGAAAGATATTAACTCCATTCCCTTAACCTACGGATTACTATTAGCTAAGGAAGGTTTTGAGCATCGTGAAGCTGTCATATTTAGTGGTTAGTGGTGTTGATAGAATTGGATAACGAGGGTTCTCATCCAGAAGCTTATATGGATCATTTAAAGCGCAAACTCTTGGATCCTTCAGCCTTCATAAAGCTATATTGATTTTGTTAGTGGATACCGTGATGTATTGGGTGGACTAGACGTTAGACCACGTCCATGATTAGGTCTCGGAAACGTTGCCAAGATAGAGTAACACATGGGGCGAAGGCAATGAATATCGAGGATAATTTTGCTCCTCTTTGCTCGTAAGCGGTTGTGCATCTTAACACAACAACCAGACCTATATAGGAGAAAAATCAAGGTGATTTTTAAAGGTAAGGTGTTTGTGGCTCGGGCGAAGGAACTTTTTACTTGGAATCCGAGTTTTCATGAACCTAAGGAGTCTGTTTATACCTCGGATGACGAATCAAAGCATGGCGCTAAAATTCTTAATGATGGGGCGCATAATAGTGATGTCGAGTCAGATGATGAATGTAATGTGGATGGTGTTTCCGAGACAATTTTCAGTGATAATGTGGATGAATGTGATGTTGATGGTCATGGTAAGGAGACGGACAAACATCAATCAGAGGATCCGTTTGTTTTTATGATTTATTGAATAAACTTCCCGCTAAAGGCGTTCGTGATGCGAGTACCTCTTTATCGCATCCTCCTGGTTTTACCCCTAAAACTTCTGTGACGCACGCTAATGTTGGTGAGATTGATTGAAAGATTGACCTACTAATGGAGAAACATGAGTGAAATATGCCAAGGGTGGATGCTAAGGTTAATGGACGCATTCCAGGAGGTCCATGATTCCCTTCTAATGGAGATCAGTTTCTTCCTTTTCACTATAAAGTTATCATAACGGTGGCTCTATTTCTTGAACATTTTTGATGACAAGGTCGGGTTGACACACTAATGGGTTATAATTTGATGGGTGTTGAAAGATTGGAACGCATATTGGCATCACAAGGAGATGAAGATGGGGGGTTTTTTTTTTTAAATGAATATTCTTTCTCTCAATAGTCAAGTCTTGGGCACAAGACGAAAAAAAGGAGTGGTTTAAGGAGTAAATTGTAAGCATAGGATTCAATTTTTTAGCGTGCAAAGACAAAGATGGATTGATTTCTCATAGGACGTAAAGTCCTATGGGGAAATTCAAACTTTGATTTTGTTGCCGGAGTAGACTCATTAGGGAATTCCTAGTGAATTCTTTAATTTGGGAGCTCTATCTCAAGAAAGATGGCGCTTACTATTTTATAATTTTATAGCTATTTACGGCACATGGTTTTACCTATCGTAATTTCAAGATTCTTTTGGTGGCGGTTTATGCTCCTCACACCAGGAGCAAAGGCTCTTTGGGATTTTTATCTAATCTTGTACGGAGATGGAACGGGCGAAGCTATTATATGGGAGCCTTTAATGACGTTCGGAAACTATGGATGAAACAGACTGGTCTCTTTCAATTGTTTTCAGTGCACGGGTTTTGATCGTTTATTGTGACTCTGGTCTTTGTGGATGTCAAGTTGGAAGGGTACTCGTTTACTTGTCGCATCCCTCAGCCTCCAAATGAGTAAATTAGATCTCTTTCGTGATACGGAAGTATTATCCTCGCTCTATATATCCCTATTTTTTAGCTGTGTCTTGACCGCACTTGTCCGAATCATCGCTCCTATTCTTTTGAGGAGAGTTTGTCCTGATTTTGGTCCGACTCCGTTTTCGGTTCTATCATCTTGGTTAGGATGGAGGGTTTTTTTGAGATTTCGTTGTAGAGCATGCTGGTTGTCTTTTCGCATTCTGATTCCAATGATATGGTTAGGTGTCAGAAGAAATATTGCAAGACCTTAAGTCTATATCGTTTATGGGTTAAAGATAAAAATTTCTCTTCATAACGCAAAGAATTCCCTACAGAATGATTTGATCCTCTATTGATAAAGACTGGAAAGGGGAAACGTTCTGATGACATCCTTCTCCAATATCGATGGATGCTAAACCGACGCTGCAGATATTAAACTAATGAGGTTAAAGGATCTGGTTCCAAAATCTATCTAAAATCAAATGGGCTATCGAAGGAGATGAGAATTCTAAATTCTTTCATGGTATTATTATAAGAAAAGGTCTCAGTTGTCGATGTCGTGGTGTTTCTTGAGGAGCACTTGGCGTACTGATCCGGTTATTGTGAAGGATGCAGTTTAAAATCACCTTTGAAGTTCGATTTTTTCAGCGAGAAAAACCGTTGTCAATCGTCTCAAAACTTAATGCTCCTTTTTCCATAATCGTTATCTCGATCAGGTCGGATGAGCTGGATAGGCATATCGAGTGACGAAATTCGTAAGGGCTGTTTGGAACTGTGGCGAGAAATAATCTCCTGGCCCCGATGTGTTATACGTTAGAATTTTTAAAAAGTATTGGAAGTCTTTTTGGAGCGGATTTTGCGATGCGGTCGACTAATTTTTTAATTCTGTACGTTTCCAAGGGGGTGTAACTCGTCTTTCATCGCCTTAATTCCTAAAGTTAATGATGCTAAGTTCGTTAATGATTTTCGGCCTATCAGTTTGATTGGATGCGTTTATAAGGTGATCACGAAAGTCTTAGCTAATCGTTTGGCTACTAATTAAAATCCGATTTAGTTTTCGAGACTCATCGGCCTGTTGCTAATAGACAAATATTGGACGGATCCTTTTATCTTAAATGAGATGTTAAATTGTGAAAGAGAAAAAAGAAGCAAGCTATGTTTTTTTAAAGGTTGATTTTGCTAAGGCGATGATTCGTTCGGTGGGATTATCCTCTTGGATATTCTCCATGCATTTGGGTTTGGGCCGAATGGTGTAGGTGGATCCGTGGTACTTTTACTTCCTCCATGGCTTCCATATTGGTTAATGGTAGCCCAACGTCCGAGTTCCCTTTTTGTTGTGGGTTGAAACAAGGTGATCCTTTTGCCCCTTATCTTTTTCATTCTATTATGGATTCGTTACATATCTGCTTTCTCACTGTGTTGTTATGAGGGCTGTTTAAAAGGTTTCAATTGCATGGCTCGGTTAATATATCTCATCTTTTTTATGCCTGACATGCCATTTCCCCCCAATGGAGAGTGGTCGAACAGAACTTTACATAATATTGTTAAAAGTTCTAATTGCCTCCATCTTTCGTCGGGTCTTAAGATCAACATTGGCTAAGACCAGTCTTTTGGGGTGTCGGGGTTCTCAAATGTTGTTGTCAGGCGGCGAATAGTATCGGGTGTGCTGTTTTGAACCTCCTTATCGTTACCAATGGTGTGAGTTTTGTTGGAGTGTAATGTCTCGGAAGTACAGGCTTGGGATGGCTGGTGAACAAACCCAAGCCCGTTATCTAAATGGAAGTTAAAACCCTTTCCATAGGCGGCAGATTGACCCTTCTTAAATCCGTTCTTGGGGCCTCTCCAATTTATTATATGTCAATCTTTAAGGTCCAAAAGGCGTGTTGAAGACTATGGAATCTATCCGTAGTAAGTTCTTCAACGGTGTTGATTCTTCGGATAGAACTAATTTCGTGGGTAGCTTGGGACAAATGTCTTAGCGTCCAAACTGAACGGTGGTCTTTGGTGTCTCAATTCTTTCGCATAAATCGTGCTCTTTTTTTGTTGAAGTGGGTGTGGCGCAATACATCATTTCTGGCGATTGCTTCTTTATGGTGTAACGTTATTCAAGCGATTTATGCTCAAAGTTTATCTTCCTGTGACCGATCAGCCCTCGAATTGGTGCTGACTATTTTTACGTGAAGTAAAATCTTTGACAAGATCTGTTTTGATTGTTTTCTTTCGCATTGTAAAAAGCGGATTGGGGGAGTCTTGTACTAGTTTTGGTATGATATAAAGGTTAGCTGATGCCCCTCTATTGTGTACAGATTTCCCGTTTGTTTGCTCCTCCACTCGATTGGATAAGGAGATTGTGGTGGCTAATAAAATTGGAGCTTCTTCGGACCTCGAGCTTTTTTTCGCCGTGAAACGTGCGTGATGAGCTGAGCGGCAGCATGGGATGACCTTATCTTCAATTATGAAACTCGTTGTCTCTCTCGTCTATCCAAAGATAGGTGGAAACTTGTGATTTGTCGGAGATGGAGAGTTTCAAGTTAAAGATCATCAGAAACTTATTGATTACTTTGTTTTCTCCCTTCGTCGGATGTTGCAACGAAGGGGTAAAATTCATTCCCAATTAAAGTTAATGTTTTTTTTCTTGGCTTGCATCGTCGTGATAGGATTACCTACTAGAGTCAAATCTTAGCCGTAAGAGGTGTTTTTGTTGGATTCCCATCTGTGTCCTCTTTGTAATGCTACTATGGAGATGTTCAGCATGTTTCTTTTCAGATGTGACGTGCTCGGGTTGTTCTTCCGTAAAATTTGTCGTTGGTGGGATTTGGATGCAAGGGAGATTTGTTCTTTCTCGATTGGGAGATGCTTGGTCCTTATCCTTTCGACTTCTTCCGTCTAAGTCATTTAGAAGGTGTTTTTTATGTTGCTTGGTGGCGGATTTGGAGGCTTCGAAATCAGTTGGTCTTTGACGCTTCGCCTCCTAATCGTTCGACGATTTTTGATGACATTGTTTCTTGGTCCTTTTTATGGCGTTCTAGTAGATGTAATAGGGTTTTTTCTTGGGAGTATTGGTTAAAAAACCCCTATCTTATTTCTTTGTAATGTCTTTCTAGCTCCTTGCTAGTTTTCTTTAATAAAGTTGCCGTTCAAAAAAAACATATAAGAATGGGGATTGCCGGGTCATTTAACCACGCAACTCAATTAACATTAATGTGGAAACTAGAAAGAGGGGATTCGGGGGGAGGGGGGTTGAATAGTTTACAGGTTAATTAGCGTTTTAAAATTTTATTTCTAAAATTTGTTAGATCCGTGTATATGTTCAATCAACCAACAATGTATGTATCTACTAGTTATAACTAAACAAACAATAACAAGAATCACAACAATATAAAGAGACGAGGGAAGGAACAATCAAACCACAACACCAAGATTTATAGTGATTCGGCTATGAAGCTCCTCTTCGCCCTACTCCACTCCTCGAGTATCCGACTCGAGATTTCACTATCTCAACAAGCTTCCTTTAGGCGGATAAAACCGTTTACACTCGCTTACGTAATTTTCCGACACTAAGCTAAATGTCGAGTCCTAATCTTAGCTAGAACCAATCTACCACTTCACAAGGAAGCACAACACAAGATCACAACTATCGGATTTATACACTATCCGATTTACACAATCACACAAGATAATCAAGATAGAGATTTGGTTCTTAGAAGAAAGAAGGAGAAATCACTAGACTACAACAATTCGTTTCTTGGCGAATACGAATGTTCTTCTCTTGCACTTGATAGAGAGGAGAGGAGAGATGAGAAGAAGAGATTGGATCACTTGAAACAAGATCAAACAATGTTAGTGATCAAGAGATTTAGTGAGAGAAAGAAGGTTTTTAGAGAGAGAAAGAAGACTGGAAAAATTCGTGCAAAGAGGTCTGTTTTTCTGCTGAGAATAGTGCAATATTTATAGCCAGGAATCCCTAATGGTCAGCTGGTGACAGTCCCGGCGGTCCCAAATATATCTGGGGGCCACCCCTAGACTAACGTTTCCCTTTTTGTCTTTTAGTAAGGAAGGTTTAATCTGGTATGAAAGCTTCCATTTTGGGGGGAAAAATTGAATTTCAAATTTATGGTTTAAATAAAACTTTTCTTTTAATTAAAAAGTATTTTGTATATATTTATTTTTGTAAAAATACTTTTTGTAAAAATGTGATGGTTAAGAAAAATTATTTTCTTGATCACTAATCATGTTTAATGATTTGTTTATACATACTTAAGTGATTTACATTTGAAATGGAAATTTACGATTAATAATTTGTAAACGTTTATTTTTACCGTAAACGTTTTTACATTTTGTTATCTTCAAAACATCGAGAGGTGAAATAATATAAATAACATTTTTAGACATTATTTGTATTAACAATCTCTCATTTTTTGATGATGACAAAATATAAACTCATTTTATGTAAAAATAAAGTTTTTAAATTATTAATGAGTTTTGATCCATTTCTCCCACTTTTTGTCGAAGTCAAAAAGGATGATCGTCGAATTGTAGGGAGAAAGAAATCGACGATGCTAAGACTCCCCCTTGATGTATGCTCCCCCTCGTTTGGGGCACCAAGGTATCGATCTTATGAGATTATTGCTACAAAACAAAGTGAGAAGTACAAGTGCAAGAATATATTCCCAACTAGTAGCAATATAGCAATTCATGCAAGTTAAACCATAAAGTAGTTTCATTCATCACTTAAGAAACTCATACAAGAAACATGCTAACTAAGATGTGATAGATTCATACCCCAAAGGTATGAAGATTACAAGATAAAGTAGATAAACATAACATAAAGACATATTAAAACATAAATCTAGACTAGTGGAGTCTTGAAATCTAGAAGATGTCATAAGCAAAAGATGGATGACTGATTATTTTAAGAAATTAAACATATTAGAATGTTTAATTATGGTAGGTTGAGAAGGGTGAGGTAGGTGGGTCATGGTTTGGTGGGGTGCTAGTTTGAGGTATGAGATGGGTGAGAAGAAATTGAATGAAGTTGATTTTATTTCTCAAAGAGTGGAAGTGATTTCGAGTGTACCTACAACAATGACAAAAGCTTGAGTGAAATTCAACTTGAGCATTGGTAGGAGGATGAATCAAGGGTGATGGTGGTGCATGAGAATTTGCATTAGGTGAGTTTTGAGTTTGAGATTCAAGAATGGAGGAGATATTATGAAGTTGGTTAATCATTTGGTTTCTAAGTGGATTGTGGGAAGGTGGTGAGGAAGATTGAGGATTGACTCTTGGAGGAAGTGAAGGTGAAGCATTTTGAGAAGGTGGAGATTTTGATGTGAGTGTTGTCCGCCTCCAAACTTGTCTTACCGACATTCTATTTCTAGAAAAATTTAAAAGAGGGTTTGAACAAGACATTGATGATGAAGGTGAAGAGGATAAAGAAGATGAAGAAGGTGATGGTGAAGTGTGATAGTAGTGTGATTTAAATAATGGAAGAGGTGTGATAGAATGGCAAAGCATGGCTTGGATAAAAAAAGATGCAAATGATAGTTTAGCTAAAGAGGGAAGTGTCAGCTTGAAGGTATAGGTAGGAGGGTCAAAGGTACAGAAAAAGAGGCAAGACTGCAAAATTCGTTCCCTCCTGTTGGCGGTCCTATAAAGGGGTTGGCGGTCCCATATATATTTGGGGGCCGCCCATTCTTTATGGGGACCGTTTTCTGGAGAACCAAATTTTCTAGTTTTGACCCTTTTTTTGTTTAGTGGTAGAAGCATCTTCTAAATTCAAGGATCAACTAGTCCTATCTTAATAATAGAGTTGCAAAGCTAAACATACATCTTTTAACTAAGCAAATAATTATCAAACATGCATGGCATTTTCACATAGTCAAGAAGGTTACATAATGATAAGCTAAGAATTTGTTGGATGATAAAGTTAAAAGGATCATCCAAGGCACTTGTGATTGCCTTCTACAACTATAAATTGTAAGAAATAGATAAATATTAAAGTATAGTGCATTTAAAGATATAAATAATAGTACTAATAGAAGATAGCTAAAATATTCCAAGCATTGTTAATTTCTTGTTTCTCTTCATCATGTCCTTTAGAGCTTTTCCAATTGACCTTAACCCTTTCCGATGTTCATCTCGATGTTGAATTTGGTGGTTTATGATTTTGGTTTAGAATGAGTCTAAAGATTGACTTTTATAGGGTAGGTTTTCAAAGACTCTAGGGACAACATTTGACAGAGAGTTAATGAGTTGAGGTAATGAAAGAGTGTTAGAATGAGAAGATTCATCATCATTTTCATCAACATTTTCATCTAAGTGATGAGATGAGGATGCATGATTAAGAGCGGTGGAGGAAGAGCTAGGATTTGAGTCACGACATCTTTTCGTGCCATGATCCGATCGCGTCTTTCGCTCGTAATGAGGAGCGAGGGGATGCATGACTCGATCATACAAGATGTAACGATCAATTGATAACTAGGGAAAATTTAACACGACATGATTGAACAATCTAGTTAGAAGCATTCCATAAGGTAAAAGTTCCTTAGGTTTGTTTCAAGTTCTTTCCATTCGTTTAAGAATGAAGAATGCTAGATTGTATTGAGTGGAGGTTTCGATGCAATAAAGCATATGACAAAGACATGCGGGGACATGATCCCGATGACCTCCTAGACATAACACATTTTCACAAATGATTTCAACCCACGATTTCATGTGGTTTTGAATTTTGCGAGTTAAGATTTCGTTTTCATTTACCACAACAGTTTTCTTGTTACGAGTACGAGTTACTTGACCTTGTCGAGGAGTTTAAATAAGAGACTTTATGACACTTGGAGAAGAAGGAGTGGTTTTGTAACGACCCTTTGACGGAGTACTTATTGCTAAGTTGTCAAGTGACCACATGTCGGTGTATGAGACGTGGCCTTCAAAAGGATTTTTCATGATATGACCGAACTCTTCGACAGTGAAGGAAAATAACTTATTTTGAATGACAAAGTTGACAACAAAGTGTCCTTCAGAATTATAGTCAAATGTAAGTTGGCTATAAAACTCAAGAACAAAGCGAGGAACAATTTGTTCGTTTATGTTTACCAAGCACTCAAAACCGATTAACTCAAATTTGGCAATAAGATGACCCATGTTTTCAAAATTTTTACTTACAACCGGACCCTCATGAAAGTATCATTTTCAAGGCTTGCAATGGTATTTCTTAATGGTTGATTGAATTCATTTGATATGAGTGGAATGTAGTTGCGGGTATTTTGGTGATCTAGTCCGGTGATTCGAGGCGTTGTCACCTAAAATAAAAACAATCAAAATCATATTTCATTATCTTATACTTGTATTGTTATTTTGAACTCGTGCCTAATGTGTGCCTATATGCAACATGTGTGGAGTAACGGTTAACTCGACCTAGAAATAAAACCTAAGAGTTAACCCAAACGCTCCTTAATTTAATTTTGCTCATCCAAACATGTCGAAAGATACATATGAATCATGTATCTTAACTTTTGTTCATGAGATCATTATGCATATATGCAAAAACGTTTTTAGAGTGTATTAACAATGCATAACGATAATTTTATTGTGATCCTAACGTGAGTGATTTGGAAATAAAATTGGGGTTTTGTGCGAAAACAATTTTTGACAAACACACTTCAATCTTGAAAATCCTATGTCTACGGGATGCATATTAGTTATACATTGTATTCTAGTAGTCCTAATTGCACACAAACACAAGAAAAGTGAAAATCCTCAATTTTGATTTTTGTGTTCATCATGAACCCTAGACACGATTTGAAAGAAAATAGAAGAAATGATTTACAAGTGATGATGTTAATGATGTTAGGAATGATTGTAGGTGTTGATTTTATCTTCAATTTGAGTTAATTTGATCAATTTTGAGTCCAAAAATTTACATGGCCACAACGCCCATTTGGTGCCCAAATACTCAAACCCAAGCCCATTTCTGGCCCGAAAACAATTTTTTTTATAAAACCTTAGGGACTAGAATTGTCATTTTTAAAATTAGGTTTTATAAAAGAAAAATGGTTTAAACTAAAAGAGGGACTGAAATTGCAATTTTCCAAACTTGTATTCCCTTTAAAAAGCTAAGGGCTGAATCTGCCATTTCCAAAACCTTTTATATCTTTGTTTTAATAAAAGCCAAGGACCATAAGTGTCACTTTCTAAACCCTATTTATAACTGAATTTCGGCTTATAAGGAAATGAAAAGAGAAAGAAAGTTGGAGGACTGTTTTTGCCTCTTCCCCAAGGTTTATGTTTAAACCTTCCCTGTTACCCTGTACCTCTATACGTTTACCGCCAAAACCCAAACCGGCTCACCCATAGTTTCTAGCTCTATAACACTCTCCCTAGTACTCCCACATTTAATGCCTTAACCTTTCAATACCATCCATGTCCCCTTTAAACCGCACGTCTGGTAATCATGTGAAATTAGCGTAAAATCATGGACCCGAAAATTAATGAGAAGTAACGCAAGAACCAATGGACAGGCTAGGATTGCTGGGGGGGATGGGACGACTCTCTTACTCTCTAACAAAGCACAAGCCGGAAAAGGACTTTTCAGCTGCTATAAAAGAGAGAAGACCAAGTCCTGTATGAAAACCATACACCACTTTTATATTGTTTGGTTTTAGTGTAATTTAAATTCAGTCTTTCTTTTAAGCATTTTAATGTAATTCAGCTTGTACCTTACGAATTTGAGCAATATATTTCAGTTTTCAAGTTACCTTGCTCTTTGATTTCAAATTTAAGCAAATTTTACATCATTAAGCTCTCAATAAGCTCATGTGAGCTTATTACCTGTTTTTAATGAATCATTCACTTGTTCTCATCATTTTACATTCATCATTACCACTTGAGTTCATTTGATCAAGATTTGGCAGCTTAATAAAGAAATAAGCTGAAAATAGCTTATTGAGCTTAAAGCTCTGGTTTAGAGGCTTTGGAAGCCACTTATGGATCACACCAATTTGGCCACTCACTAACAGGAGTGGCTCTAGTCCTTGGGAGACTCCTTACTTTCAGGTTTCACTCTTTTAGATTCATTTTAGCTTAAAGTTGATCTTCTATACTTGCTTATTTCTCATCTTTAGCTTATTTCATTGTAGAGGCATGTTGGTTTAAGTTGTATGTAGTTAGCTGTTTTTTGGTTTCATAAATGTTAGGTGAGTAATCTCATTTTCTAAAAAATCTGTATAATGGTAGGTTAAGCTTTTAGAGTAACTAGCTTAAATTAAATCATAGTTTAGGTTTTATAGCTTAAAACAGCTTTTTTAGGTTTATTTTAACTAGGTGTAGATAAAAAGTTCAGGTTGATTTAGCTTTTATATAGAATTGAAGTGCAAATTCTTTTTGACAGTTTATATAAGGTAGTGTTTGGTTTAGGTTGATTTTGACTTAATAAGTCAACACATTCCTGTCAAATCCTTTTGTTTAGTTGAGTAAGGTTGCATCATTAAGTTTAGATTAGTTTTTTAAAGTTAGTAATGACAAATTTAAAAGATTAGAGCTTATTTGTCTTGTGCCAGCACCAGGGCATTTTTCAATCATAAGAGTTTTTAGGCTTTAGGACTTAAAGAGCATTTTAGAGTTTAAGGTTGTGTTGTGCTCATTTAGATTCATTTGGTGATGTATTAGTTCTAAAAATTGAGCCTGTATTTGAGTTCATAGCCAAGTGCACCAGCAACCAATTGCATCAGCAAGTGCATTTCATTTCAGCATAATTTTTGCCATTTTTCACTATTGAATTTTCTCATTTCCTTGTAAAGTTTTATAAATCCTTTTACCTAAGTAGAATATAGACTGCTAGGTAGACATTATTACCAAAAATCTCAGCCCTAAGGTCCAATCAAATAAGCCTTTCTAGCTAGTGAAAAAAGCTGAAAAATTGTTTCATTAGACCTTGCTCTTTTTCAGTCTAATTTTCTTGAAAATTTTGTTAACAACAGGTTAATATTAGTTTAGAATCCCTTAATACACATCTTAATCTAGAATAAGCCTCTTTTAGTTGTAATTTTCATCAAGTATTAAGCTCAAAATAAGCAAAAATCCAAAAATTCAGTCAAACAAGCACTTTCTGTGACAGCAACTAAGTGCTTAATTTTCTAGCTTATTCCTTTGTTAAAAGTTAGAATCGCCTTTGTTAAAGTTGTTAGAAATAAGCTGTTTAGTAACTTTGTAGTTTTAAGTTTTTTCTGAAAAGCATTTTTTAATAAGCCAAAAATAAGCCAAATCGTCCGAGGGTCTGGTTTGGTTGTGTTCTAATAGTTAAGGGGTTACCCTGTTTTCCTCTTAGTGTTTTTATAAATAATTTCCAATAATTCGCCCCCCGCACCTACCCTGTTCTTTCCTTTATTACCATTTCTACCCTGTCTTTTCTAGAAAAATAATTAGATTTAATATTTTTCAAAATAGTTTTATAAAATTAGGGTTCTTAGTTTAATCAATCAAATTAGGGTTTAATTAGCTTTTAAAAATTAGGGCTTTTGTTTCTATTAATTTTCTGCACCATTTTAGCATATTAAAACCATTTTTCTATATTTTTCCAGTTAAATTTGTATTTTCTAGCAATTAAAATAGATTTTAGTTATTACTTTTTCTTATAAAAATCATAAAAAATTCAAAAATTAATAAAAAATATTTTTCTTTTTTTATAAAATTTTCTTTTGTCATTTAGTGTCTAGGAAAAATACAACATTTAGTATAGGTTTAATTTTTTATAAAATTCAGTATTAGACCCGTTTTACCCGGTGCGTTTTACCGTTTCTTTTCGTTTTACATTCAAACGACCTCCGTTTTAGTTCTAGTTTTCTTTATTTTTCAAATTAACTTAATTAGGATTTAATTTTGATTTTTAATTTAATTTAGCATTTATTTTCTTAATTTTTAGTATTTAGGTTTCCCGATACCTGATTCTGTTCCCCGTATTTTAGTATAGATTTAATTTTAGGATTTCCCTATAACTAATTTTGTTTCCCGTAGTTTTTAAGATCCCCATTTCCTATATCTGTTTCCCGTAGATTAAATTAGGTTTTATTTAATTAATTTTAGTTGTAATTATATCAGTGTTTCCATCATATCTAAATATTCTCCATCATTCAATTTCTCATCAAACCAGGATTACCTTCAATTGCAGCCTCGTTGGGACATACGACCCGGGAATATCTCTTCCGGAATCTTTTTATAATTGATTCTTATATATTTAATCTCTTTGTGTAGATTTTGACCTTTTGCCTTGGTTAAGGGCATTTGGTTGAGATTTGCATTTGTGTTATTTTATATATATACAAAACCACGAATCACCTAGTATGTGCCTATATGTAACAAATGTGGAGTAACGGTTAACTCGATATGGAAATAAATACCTAAGAGTTAACCCAAATGCTCCTTAATATAATTTTGCTCATCCAAACATGTTAAAAAATACATATGAATTATGTATCTCAAGTTTTGTTCTAAGATCATTATGGTCATGTCATGCTACAAAAAAACGTTTTTATAGTGTATAACAAGGCATAACATAATTTTTTTGTGATCCTAGCGTCGTGATTAGAATATAAAATTTAGGGTTTTGTAGCGGAAAACAATTTTTGATAAAAAACACTTAATCATTGCAAATCCTATGTCTAACGGGAAAAGCATGATTAGTTATACATGTATTCTAGTAGACCTATTGCACACAAACACAGAAAAATGAAATCTCCAATTTTATTGTTTCGGTGTTCATCATGATCCTACGACATGATTTGAAAGTAATTAGAAGAAGATTACAATTAATGATGGTCAAATGATGTTTGGGTGATTGTAGTGTTGATTTTATTCATTACAATTTGAGTTATGTGTTCAATTTTGAGTTTTTAGTGTGTGTGTGGGTCGTTTTTTTGTGCTTTCAGCAAGAGAAGGGGATTGTTTGGTTTTATGTGTTCAAAAAATGGGTTTGACCGAAATTACGGTTTTACTGGTGGCGGGGTCCATATCGATTAGGGTGCCCGCCGATTTTTAATCTCGGGGCGCACGGTGATATGGGGGCCGCCCTCAATTGTGGGTTTTTGGGATCTTTATTTTTGATCAGTTTGGTTACAAATGAGGACGTGTACTTTTTTTTTTGCATTTCGCGAATTAAAAATGCTCAAAGTACTTCGGACGAAGTATTTAAGTTGTCACGACACATAGTGGAACACGGAATATAATTAACACAGAAGAAAAAGAAGATGATTTATGAAATGTGTTCCATCATTCCTAAACCAAGACGTAGATAGTTAAACGATTCTCGTTTAAGAGGTTTAGTAAGAATGTCGGTGATGTTGTCGACGGACGGCTACTTTTTGGTAGGAAATGTCCTTTCTGGACATTATCACGAAGGAAGTGGTGATGAATTTCGATGTGTTTGGTTCGAGAGTGTTGCACCATGTTTTTGCTAAGGTCAACCATGCCTTTATTGTCGCACACGATCAGGACGTCATCGAGGTCGAACGTCATCGTAGACGTTGAACGAGATTGTTTCTGCCTTTCTCGGCACTTACGTTATTTGGCTTTGGTAGTGGATAAGGCAAGAGTTGGTTTGTTTCTTCATGATAACCAAGATGTTCAAACCAAACATCCCATGAATACGCGCTAGTGCTCTTTCGATCCAATAATCTCACGCTAATGATCATAGTCGGATATACTACTGGTTTCTATAGCTGGTCCTCTTAGGTACCATAAGCCTAAGTGCGTTGTGCCTTTAATGTATCAGAGATATGTTTAACCCACTTCAAGATGACGAGTTTTGAGAGCCTCTTGGAAGCGGGCTCAAGTCAGACACTTAAACAGCTATCGGGCCTCTTTCGTTAGGTATAAATAGGACCTATCATGCCTCGATACTTGGTGCTATCTACCGACTCACACTCTTCATCTTTCGTGAGTTTAGTATCGGAGGAAATGGGGGTTTTCATTGGTTTATAATCTTCTAAGCCAAATTTCTTAAGCATTTCTTTAATATATTTAGATTGATTAAATGAAAAATACCATCTTCCATTAGTTTATATGTAATCCAAGGTAGAAGCTTGAGTTCACCATCATGCTCATCTCAAACTCTCATGCTTGATTTTGGCGAATTCATAACATTGTCTTGACAAGTCAAGCGAATATAATGTGTCGACATACATATATATTGAACGTGGATGAGGTTGAACTTTTCTTCTTGGTAAAAACGTGCGGTATTACCTATTCATTTTGTTATTCAAATTTAATAAGATACTCATGTTTAATAAGAAAAGCTTTTAATCTATCATACCAAGCTTTGGATGCTTGTTTAAGACCGTATAAAGCTTTCTTAAGTTTATAAACATGATCCGGTTTTTCAAAGTTAATGAATCCTGGAGGTTGTGCCACGTATACCTCCTCATTGATAAAACCGTTTAGGAATGCACTTTTTACATCCATTTGGAATAACTTAAAATCTAACGCACATGCATAAGCTAATAGTATTCTAATAGACTCAAGTCTAGCTACTGGGGCATAAGTTTCATCATAATCGATGCCCTCTTGTTGATTATAGCCTTGAGCAACTAACCTAGCCTTATTTCGAGAAACAATACCGTTCTCATCTAACTTATTTCTAAACACCCACTTAGTTCCTATGATTGTCATATACTTAGGTTGTGGAACTAACTCCCAAACATCGTTAGTAATGAATTGATTTAATTCTTCTTGCATAGCGATTATCCAACTTTCATCCGTTAAAGCTTCATTCACATTCATAGATTCTATAGTTGATATAAAACAAAAGAAGTTACTTTGGTTTTGGGCTTGTGTCCTAAGAGTTCTTTGGTTAAGGTTTCCTATGACATTTTATAATGGATGGTTCCTAGATTCCTTAATATTGACTACTTTGTTAATCTCTAAAGTTTCATCCTCAATGTCATTTTTCTAAGATTTTATTTTCGATAACCTTAATTGCTTCTTCTTCATCTAAGTCATCATCCACTAAGGATGGTGTCTTAGAGGGTGGAGGAGTTTTATCGAATGTCGCGTTGAGTGATTCTTCGATTTTCCTAGTGTGTTTATTAAGGATGATGCATGCTTTACTATTTTGGGAGTAACCTAAAAAGACACATTCGTATGACTTTGGGTCAAACTTAGTGAGGTAGTTTTTAGTGTTTAATATGAAGCACTTGCTTCTAAACACTCTAAAATAATCAAGAGTAGGTTTCTTACCTCTTAGGAGTTCATAAGGTGTTTTTCCTAGGATGGCTCTAATTAGGATTTGGTTGAGGATGTATGTTGAAGTATCTACGGCGTTACAACAAAACTTTTGAGGTAACGATTGCTCATTCAACATTGTTCTACTCATTTCTTGTAGTGTCCTATTTTCCTTTCTACCACGCCATTTGATTGTGGAGTGCGTGGAGCCGAGAAGTTATGTGTAATACCATTGGTATTGCAAAACTCTCCAAATTGCACTTCATTATCAAATTTCTATACGGTGTCGGTTCTTAATTGAACAAATATTTTACATCCTAATTGGTTTTGAATTTTCTTACTAAATATTTCGAATTGATCGAAGGCTTCGATTTTATCTTTAAGGAATCTGGTCCAAGTATACCTAGAGTAGTCATCTACTATGACTAAGGTATAGCGGTTTCCTCCGTAATTCCGTACGGCGGATGAACCGAAGAGATCCATATGAAGGAGTTCTAAGCATCTAGTCGTTGAGACTATATTCTTAGCTTTATGACTAGCGTGAGCTTGTTTTCCAATTTTGCAAGCATCACAAAAGTATTGATCAAACTTAAGCTTAGGTAAGTTTCTAACTAATTCCTTAGATGCTAACGATTGAATGAGACGCATATTAGCGTGACCTAATCTCCTATGCCACAACGTGGAGTTTTCATCAATCGTTGCTAGACAAATTTGGTCTTTTGGCTTATTTCCTAATTTCATCACATATAAGCCTTTCTTCCTAATACCTCTACCTATAACCTTACCATCCTTAGTAATTTCACTATCATGTTCAGAGAAAGTTACTCTACACTTATTATCACATATTTGTCCTACACTTAGCAAGTTAAATCTTAAGTTATCTACATGTTCTACATTATCTATTTTGAGAGAGTCATTTGAAATCGTACCTTTGCCAATGATGTTACCGCGAAGATTGCTACCAAAAATAACATTACCTTCGTTGTATGCCTTGTAGCTTGAGAAGAGCTTTCAGTTACCCGTCATGTGTTTAGAGTATCCGCTATCTTTTATCCACTCATCGGGTTCCAAGTCGACTCCAAGGCATATCTATTTATATATGACAATAACTCAAACATTTGGTCCCCAATATCTCATGGGTCCAAATTTGTTAGAGCTAAACATCCCTTGTATTTGATGCAATTGGTTGGGATGTGTTACCCGTGTTTTTAGTAAAGTGATGGTCATTATTATTCCCGAGCCTTGTATAAGAAAAACATAGTTTACGGGAATTCATTTAAGCTAATTGGGCCTAGGTGATGGGCTTAAGCCCATTTGTATTAAGTCCGGCCCAACATAAAGTCCAAACAAACCATCTAGGGTTTTATCTCTTGCAACTATATAAATCCCTCTCTAAGTGTGGAGAGGGTGTTGCTTCTCATTCTTCTTTTCTAAGTGCAAGTAACCATCTTATTTTCTCTCTTTGTCTCTCTCTCTAGTTCTTTCTCTCTCTAAAAATCTTTTTCTTATTTTTGTGTTCATGGTGATGAAATGATATCATCTAACATGTGGTATCAAGAGCCAAGGTTGGGTTTAGTGGTTTTGTTGTGGTGGCTTATTTGAGCTTATTGGATTCGACAATCTCTTTTATTCACGCAGCTTATTTCTACACAAAAATAAGTTTCGTAGTTTTTTCTTTCTTTGGGCCTAATGTATTTTTTCTTTCTTTGGGCCTAATATTGCGTCTACTATTCTTGATAACAAATTTCAACCAGTAAGATTTTCTCTTAAATTTGTTCTTAGTAACATTTTTTTTGTCTTATTCAAGATTTTATGTCATTTTGTTTTCTCTTAAATTTGTGATAACAAATTTCAAGCAATAAGGTGCGTTGTGGTTTGAAAAAAAAGACACCTTGTTTTTTTAACACAACTTCATCGTCTCTGTTTTACTTTTTTATGAGTTTGTGGCTGTTCATGGCGTAACACAAGCTTATTGTCGAGCTTATTTTTCAAGCTTTTGTGCTTATCGTTGTGGTTGGCTTATCTTGTGGTCTAACGGTTTGAAACGAAAGACAAGGACAAGTTTTTGTTGTTACTCGTTGTGGTCCAGAAAAGGACATAGTATGTTTTTTTGTTTGTTTGTCACACCGAACAACTTGTTTCTTGTGGAACTGAACAACTTTGACAACCGAACAACCTGTTTCCATTTGAGAACCGATCAACTCATTGCTTTATGAACCAAACAACTCAAAAGCTAGTGACAACCGAACAACTCAAAAGCTAGTGACAACCGAACAACTCAAAAGCTAGTGACAACTGAACAACTAAGTAATTTTTGGGTTTTTCGGTTTCGAGTGTCAGTTGTCTACGGGACTTCTTTCATATACCATTACGATCGTGGACTCGTTTTGATCATCATGGTATATTCACATTGAACCGACAACAACCGTAGCATTCCGCGAGATTAAAATTTAAAAATGTTTCATTGTTATGTGTTTTCAAACGAAAAGGATAGAAAAAAAGGAGGGAATTCGTTGCAATTATTTAACAAAATTAGAATTGGGCAAAATCAGCCCCTGGACCTTAAAACAAATTCACCATTCATCCATTATTTGGTCCTTAACCCTTATTGTTGAAACTTCATTACACCGTTAGTCCTTATTCTTATAAAAAAGTCCGTTAGTCATCCAAAGTGAATCGTTTGTGCACCGTTAGTCCTTATTTGAGTTTTGATCAACTGTTAATCATTTTAAGCTCAAAGTTTGTGCACTGTTCGTCGTTTTAAGCTCATTAATCGTTACAAAAGCTCAAGCTCTTCAATTACAACAACGATTTCAACCATAATTAATTATTATTTCACGGTTTCTTCTTGATTTTGTAAAATCCCTCAAAAGATTCAATTTGTTTCTCGGTTTAAATCTAAGATTTGTAAAATCCCGTGAACGTCATTTGGTTTCAATCTACAACAACAATCACTTTACCTACTAAAGATCCTTGTTTATCATTTCACATCACTTTTGCAATGTCGACTCAACAAGACATCAATGCTTTTAGAGCACAACGAATTGCAAACACACATGATCCTTTGGCATTAATGGCAAACACTCAAACACCGTTTCACCCAGATCACTCATCACATATTACCTACATACAACATCCACAACCAAATAACAACTTTGTCCAACAACCTTCATTCAACACGAACTACATGTAACAACCAATGCAAAATCCCAAAGATATCTCAGATCCCATAATTGCATTAGACATGGCACTTGAACTCATGTCTAAGGCATTTCAGCTAAACAACATCACTCCAATAAACAACAACCAAAGAAGTTCATCAAACCCTTGCTACAATCAGATTGCTTAATCGGGTATGAATATAGATCAAGACAGACATATGCTAATGGTTGATGATAATGTTGGGAACCAATTTAGAGAGAATGCAGTGCATAATGTAGGACATTTGGTTTTAGGGCATAATGCAAATCAGAATAGGGTACTCAGATTGTTGGGGAATTAGATGGGCTTAGTGTTGTCTCAGGGATTGCAAATCAGCATGGGGGGTTTGGATTAGAAATGTTCTTGTAGCAGCCACGGGCTTTAAGGGTAATAGTAATGAGATTAATGGAAATCCGATAAGGTGTTACGGACTCCGAGGAGAGGGTCATTATTGCACAAGCATACTGCAAGTTAAGCCAAAGGAAAAGGGATGATGTTTTCTTCAGAAACAACTACAGATTGACTCAAAAGGATGAAGTATGGATCCAACTCAATTATGAGGAATTTGATTTCATGGCTGCTGCAGGTGCCTATGATGAGATTGAGAAAGTAACTGCCAACTGCAATTTACAGGATAATTTACAGCAAGCATCTACATTGGGTACTCAGTCTGACAAAGCTCCCGTCTATGATTTAGATGGATCAGATGAGGTACACCATTCTAAAAATTGTTATGATAATGATATATTCAATATGTTTACTCAAGAAGAGCAATATACTGAACTACTCGAGCCCATTCCCCAACCCACCAAAGTCAACAGACATGCTAGTTATGACATTTCTGTGGTTTATAGTGTGGAAAAAAGTAGGGGAACAGTAGAACAACATCCTGCAAATGTTGAGAAAACACGTGTTTTATATGACTCATTATATAATAATTTAGCAATTGAAGTTGAGAAAGTCAACTCGGTCAATCGCAAGTTGAGAGAAACTAATGTTGATTTGACCACTGAGCTTGCTAGATATAAAAATCAAGAGAAGTGTTTTGAAATTAGTAAAGAAAAATATGACAAACTTGAAAGATGTTATCAAAAGTCTGTTTATCAAGAACAATGTCTTACTAAAAAGATAAATGCACTTCACTTAAGTTCCGGTAAACAAATAACGGGCTTTTGAATGAGGAAATTTCAAATTTAAATAAACAGCTTTCAAAGGAAAATCAACTGTTTCTTATCTTCTTGAAGAAAAGAAAAAGTTGAAGTCTAATTTCAGTGAATACTGCTGAAGACGAGCTTTTCTGATAAACAAAACTCATCTTGGAATAGCTAATATGAATTAGATAATAATTTGGTTAAAACGGGTCAATCGATTCAAACGATGCACATGCTTTCACCTAAGCCAGACTCGTTTTACCACACCGAACAGAAAATGGCTTTGGGTTATCAAAATCCTTTTTATCTCAAGCTCAGCAGAAACAACAGAGTTTGTATAATGGCAAAGTGTTATTAGAAAAGCATGATCCTCCTACTGTGTATGATTCGAAAGAGACATTGCAACTTGCTCAAGAGAGTCGTCTAAAAATGAAACAATCAAACAAAGAAATAAAACCGGCAAAGTATACTAAGATTAATCATCTTTTGGGGGTTTTTGTTTCTCAAACGGCCAAGTCACGTGAAGAGTTGTATTTTTCAAATACTTCTAAATCGGCCAATGTTTCTAAATCATTTTCAATACCAAATGAAGAATTTTCGGATGATACTACACCAAGTGTTTGCATTGAAAAATTTCTAATTGAGGTAAAAGCACCATTATGAATCTTACAACGTTGTTGGTGATGTCAACAAAAAATGACTTTGGATATACACAATTGGTCGTCTTCTGCTCACCAAGAGATTCGCAAAATTGTAAAAGATGAAATTTTCCTTATCGTTAACCAAGTTGACGCTTTTTGTCTTTATATAGAGTGCAAAATTATCGAATAATACAATTTTTGAAAGAAAGCAGGCCAAACCTAATGTGTATCAAGACTTTAATTCTTTTGCAAAAAGAAGCTGTAGATTCTCTTGCTAAGCATAAGGCAATGGATATTGGAAATTGAAGCATCCTTCGAGAGATTGTCAGTCAAGATATTATGTCTATTGTGCAAAATTCATCTGTTGTAGATTTATCAAATCTCCAAACTGAGCTTGAACGTACAAAAGAACGATTTGAAAATTGTATCATTAAAAAGGAAAACGAATATGCTAAACTTTGGAATGATTGGTACAAAAAATGTGAAGAATGCAAATATGATAAAATTTCGTACGATAAAGCTTATAATGACATGCAACAAAAGATCGAACGGTTGCAAGCTCAGTTGGGAGATCAAAAGGGTAAAAGTAAGGATACTCCATGTGTATCAAATACCCTTGATCCTTTATCTCAGAAACTTAAGAATAAGAATGTGGAATTAGAGTTTCAGGTTTTGAATTATGCTAAAGAAAATGCTCATCTTAAGACCACATACAAGAACCTGTTTGACTCTATCAAAGTGACACAGGCTCAAACCAAAGCTATAATTGACTCTTTGCAAGATAAATTACATGACACGATCTATGAAAATACTAAGTTGAGAGATCAGTTATTTGATAAGGTTTCTGAACAAAAGGACACCAACAAAGGTACGAGTGTGAATTCTCAGTTTTCAAAGCAATCAATCTTGGGAAAACCACCTTCTTCTTCTAAACCAAAACTATATTCTGTAACTCCTTTCCCTAAATCTACGGTTATTCCCAAGGTTGGTAAGTCAAATGCTTTGTCAAAACAAGTCATTTCAAACTCGGCACCTTCCTCTCGAGAATCAACTATTGTAAACAATGAAAGAGTGATTGCTCCAGGAATCTTTAGGATTAATCATTTTAAAGCTTCTAGGGTAGACAACTTTGTGTCTAACAAACATGTAAAAGAAAACGTTAGGACAAAACCGATAACTGTTTCACAACCTCATGTCAACACTAAGAACGATGTAAATTCCAAAACAAATGGTTTCTCTCCGAAAGACGTTAAAAGCACTACTAGGACCAGAAGACCATAGCCTAGGAACAATCCTAAGAGTGAAAAGGTCCCTTTTAAGTCTAAGAGTAGTTGCCTCTCAAATAAGTTAGAGAAAATAGAAGAAAACCATAGGAGTTTACAGTCTTCTAACTATCCAAACCATACGTCATCTGAATGTAATAACATTAAGCTTGCAACTCGAAATGAAAAATCTGAGGTTATTTGTGTTACATGTAAGCAATGTCTAATTATCGCTAATCATGATGAATGTGTGCTTCAGTATGTGAATGGCATGAAATATACAAAGAAAAACCAAAGTGCTAATGTTTCAAAAAGTGCAAATCAAAAGAAACATAAGCCAAGAGTCTAGAAACCTAAAAAGGTAGGGTCCAAAGAAAGTCTTGCTTCACCTAGCAAACCTAGATCTTGCCTTAGGTGGTCACCAACTAGAAGAATGTTTGATCTTAAAGGAAAAATAATTGCAACCAGTGAATCTGTGTGTCAATCTCACTGCCCTAAAGGTAATAATGCATGTACTTCTAACCCTCAGGAACCGATCAGCAGACGGTTTCCATGTTCAACTTTCTCTATGACAGGTTGTCAAAATTGGCTTGATACTCTGCTAATTCCATTGCTTTCCGAGTATAAACCGAAGGACAAAGAACATAATGGAGACAATGAATGTGACATTTGATGAGCTTCCAGCGATGGCTTATGTACACTTCAGTGCATAACCTGAGCTCCAAATAAAAGGGGAGTGTACGCTTCAGTGTGCTTTACCTTAAAAAGAAAAGAAATCTTCTTGTTTTCACTTCAGTAGATATGATAGTCATGACGTCGATGATAGAGTTGGAATGTCTATTCGGTAATTTGCTCGAAGAATTATTCAAATGGAGAAAATCAAGTTGTTTCAAAGTCTTCCACTGTTACCACTGCTGATGCATCCGATAAACGTCAACAGCAACAAGATTCAGCTTCATCTACTTCAACTCTAACAACAACTATCACTACTGATGTAAATTTCGACTTGTAAATATTTTTGATCTTTCTCTTTATTTGGATTTATAAATATTTTATCAGAAAAACAAAATATAAAAATATAAAACCTATAAAAGCAAAATACAAAATCAAAAAATTTCAAAAATACAAATATAATCTTCTCCGACATGTCACTCGACAATCGATAACATTTGCGTACCTAGAAATGTTGCTTAATATTAACACGGGTGAATAAATGAAGTTCGAGCGAGAGTTTTAAATGCTTTCAAAACATGTCCTTTTCACTTTTCTCTGACGAATTCTAAGTATAATGTCAGCTTAGGACTCGGTCTCCAAAGAAAGGAAAAATGGTCCATTTATGTTATTTATCCTAAACAAAGGAAGTTTATCTTCTCTCGGTCTTGAGCAAAGTCCATAATAACATTCAAAGTTATGAATGCTCGAGAGAAAGGACTAAGGAAAATGATGGTAAATAAGATATATCTCACATATTTTCCTGTTGAGCACAATTTTTCAAGATATTTTCAAAAAGAAAATTTTAAATTCTTTCAAAATTGTGTGCTCAACAAACTCCCACTCCAAGTTTTTACTATATTCTATAATTGAGGGAGAGTATAATAATATGATCCATTCTGCATGCACTCCTGTTCTCCCAAGACTTAGTTAGGCTCATGTGAATTTCAGACATTAACTTGTTTTTAATTCACTAATTGTCAAAAATTATAAACACATATGCAATTTTTGAGGGGGAGAATAGTGATTAAAATGTGATCAATACGGATTAATAACAGATACGATCTTCAATCTATAAGTGCGTTCCCAAACCTCGCATGTGCAAAACTCTTTCATAATATTGTGCATATGTATAGGTGGAGCTTTTTGGTAACTCTAGAAACACTCAATGTGTCTCAAAAGATTTCTCAGACACGTTGATTGATTTTTTATCAAATGGTTTTATGGATCTTCATGGCAACTTACCCATATAGAGCCGACCAACTATTGTATTCTCAAGGAGTTATAAGGCCGGTTTAAGTTAGGTATATTAGTTTTCCACCCCGTGATGGGATAACCAGGAACACTCCTTATTAAGATAGAGTAGAAGTTCCGAGGTATGATTGAGAAAGAGGTTAAGTGGAGAATAAGGGAATAATGCCTACTGAGATGGAGCTAGTGGTTGGAACAAATCCAACAAGGTACTATGTCCATGAAGTCTCGGTAAGCACTGAAAGGGTGTGAGAATGAAAAGAATTATAGGATAAAGGGTTCAAAGGAAAGAAGCCTTCATAAACCTAGGCAGAAAACCGTTTCAATACATAATCTATCGATTATTCACAAAGTTGATCTATAAGTGCGCAACACCACTCCCTAGCCCACTCAGAATTCTCAAAAGAATTTTATTTGTTTCATTTCTCATGGAGATCAACACGTTTCTATCGGCTTTCTCATTCCGAGATCATTGATATTGAAAAGGTGGTAGTCCGCTCCAGCCTTCGATTACCAAATAACAAATGTGCACTTATAGAGTCTAGAGCCAACGAGATCCATCAAAAATCTCACTAGGACACAAATTCCAATATACAAAATGTCGTACATCATTATACAACATTTGTTATCAATAAGTCCTACGCATTATCCTTGTGATAATTGCCAGAATATCAGAGTGATACTGTTTAGTATTCACAGTGACGATGGAAATCCTTCTTGAGCCAACATCAAACAAGCTCTTGGTAGGTGACTTGCGAGATTCTAAATGAATCAAGCTTGTGTCAACTGGATAGCGATTTTAGTCCAGTATATGAATTGACGACTCAATCAGAAAGATAGTAACTATCTGATTCATTCTTACCGTGCTGTCTGCTTTCAGACGTTCCGATAATGAGAACAAGCAAGTAAGGTGAATCTAATGCAATTGCGTTAGAGGATCTAATACTTTGAGCTGGAAACCCTGTCAAGGAGGTTCTTCTAAATTAAACCTACCTGATTACTGGTATAGTATTTATACTGTAAAACGGTCCTCACGGAACTGGAGGTTAATGTAACCGAAATCAAGACAAATGACAAAGCCTTATTCGTCTATATCTGTTGTTTATCACTAACATCAATTTTCATGTATAAGTGATGACGTTACAACCTCATTCCAGCGGAGTCAAGATTCAAGACCTCATGATCAATCGGCTAAGATAAATACATGATGAAAGCTCAAGCACATACGTCAAGGTCTTCTACAATCTCTAATATACAAGCACTTCCTTAAAAGAAAATTTTTGACAAGATTACCGGACAATAACAAAGATATATCTTACAAGTGGATCAAGTACTACTCCTACCATGATGTGGTACAAGTAATCAAGTTAAAGAATATGTTGAGGGAGATTGTTAGCAAGCTTTCAAGACCTTAAGCATGAGGGTGGAGACACAAGATCGCAAGGAGGCATAAAGATTCAAGGATAAAGATTCAGAGATCTTAGTAGTTAAGACAAATCAAGGCCAAAGACTACGATATTAGTATTTTGTCAAAGAATATCAAGTTAAAGATCAAGATCCAAGATCACAAGCATGCAAAAGGAACCTCAAAAGAATTCCCAAGAACACAAGGCTCCAAGACTTAAGACGTCACAAGAAGGATCCACAATTGAATAACCACCCCTTAGGGGGAGATTGTTAGCCATGTTTTCAGTAAAGTGATGGTCATAATTATTCTTGAGCCTTGTATAAGAAAAACATAGTTTATAGGAATTCATTTAAGCTAATTGGGCCTAGGTGACGGGCTTAAGCCCATTTGTATTAAGTCCGGCCCAACATAAAGTCCAAACAAACCATCTAGGGTTTTATCTCTTGTAACTATATAAAGTCCTCTTTAAGTGTGGAGAGGGTGTTGCTTCTCATTCTTTTTTTCTAAGTGCAAGTAACCATCTTATTTTCTCTCTTTGTCTCTCTCTCTCTAGTTCTTTCTCTCTCTAAAAATCTTTTTCTTATTTTTGTGTTCATGGTGATGAAATGATATCATCTAACAGGATGTGGAAATGGAAGACACATTTCCCATGGCATGTAACTTTGACGTTAGAAATTGTTCCAAGTTACGGGAAAACCACGAGGTTGGTTTTGTCGACCAACGTTCCTTTTTGGTTGAGGTATCTTAGGACGAGAATAATTATTATTGACTCTTCTAGGTGGTGGAGTTTTTGATCTAAAGTTTGGTTTTGAAAATCCAACTCCGGGTTTTAACGATGGCTTGTAAAATTGTTTAACTTCATTATCACTAGCAATTGGAACTTTAACTTGTTTACCATTATATGATTTGGTCTAGGACCCAAAATGAATTTTTGAAAAGAAATAGATTTCTCAGAAGCCGGTGAACAGACCAGCGATCCCATAATTGCTTTGGGGGCCGCCTCTACTATATGGGGGCCTCCCTTATTTAAGAGACCTTCACTAGGGGAAGTTTCTTTTTGAGATTTCACAAATTTTATTTCTTTAGTTCCACTAGTTGACGCTTCAAGTGAATTGAATCCCAAACCTAATTTATCTTTGAAGGGTTTTTGATTACATAACATTTCATTTAAGCAATGTGTACTCTTTTTAAATTTTGTTAGTTTAATAGCTTCCTCTTTAATTTTTTCATTTTCAATTCTGAGCATTTGACATTTTGTACATTCAAGATCAACTCCTTTGTTTTTCTCGAATGTGGACAATTTTTCTTTTAGTTTACTAAGCTTATTTTCTAAGCTACTTCCAACGACTTTTAATCTTTTGTTCTTTGTGATTATTTTCAGACTTATTTTGCATAGTTTGTCATATTTATTATCTAGAAATAAATCATCTATTGATGAGTTCTCATCACTAAAGTAAGAGGAATCGGAGAATACCTCATTTGATGCTTGAGCTACGAGACACGTCTCGTCTTTGACCTTCTCATCATCTTCTTCACCGCTATCACTCCAAGAACCTCCGACGAATGCTATTTGGTTCTTGTTTTTTGGTGGTTTTGGACATTCTCCAATAAGATGATTTGGATCACCTCATCTAAAGCATTTTCTATCACTTTTGCCGTTTTGTTCATCCGGGCTTATTGAACGTTTTTTGTCGTTTCAGGTTGTCTCACGAATCTACCTCTTCTTCTTGATGAGTTTCTTGAAGTCCTCTATGACATGGTGTATTTTTCATCTTCTCTTTAGAAGTGATACACTCTCATCGCTAGATTCGTTATTAGTATTTGACGCAAGAGATTTTCTTTTCTTAGCTTGACTATTTCAGAATCTTCTTGGCAAGAGATTTTCTTTCTCTCTTAGCCCTTTGCTATTTTAGAATCTTCTTGATGATCATTTTTTTTTTTTTTTTTTTTTTTTTATTTTTTTTTTTTTTCTTTTTTTTTATTGTAAACTTTAAGATTATCGATGAGTTATCAGTGACAGTGATGTTAAGTCTTTTGATTCTTAATTGCCTGGACCTTTGCTCTCATTTAGGATGTAGAGCCCTATGAAACCATCATAACATAATCTTGCTAGATATTAATCAAGAGCTTTTGTATTGTCAATAATAGTTTTAAATCTAGCAAATAAGCACTATCTATAGATTCGTTTCAGAAATGATGAATTGTTCATATTGTTGCATTAAAAGGTCGATCTTGTTATCTTTGACTTGGTTATTACCTTGATGGGTGATTAACAAAGTTTTCCAAATTTCTTTTGCCGTATTACACATAAAAATTCTTTCATATTCTTTTCTTGGCAAGGCATTATAAATAACCATTTTGGCTTTGTTATTTTTCGCAAGCTTCTTTTTAAGATCATCATTTTGTTTTTCAAAAGGGATAACCTCATCGAATTTGGTTTCCAGATTTTGTAGAATAGGTTGAAAATCACAATTAGTAATAACATGCCAAAGATCAAGATATTTTAATTTAACATATGTCTCGAATCTATTTTTCTAATAAATAAAACTATCACTTTAAAAAAGTGGTGGTCTTTGCATGGTGATCTTTGCATGGATTGCCCTTCTAGATATTTGTCGAAATCCATTAATCGATCCAAGCTTTAAAAGACATTATATTTTAAAAATATTGAGTGACCTCGGCTCCTGATACCAATTGTAGAAACTAGAAGGGGGGGGGGGGTTGAATTGTTTACAGGTTAATTAGCATTATAAAATTTTACTTCTAAAATTTGTTAGATCCGAGTATAGGTTCAACCAACCAACAGTATGAACCAACAATGTACGTATCTACTAGCAGGTGGGGCGGGATAACTTAATCAAACAATAAATAACAATCAAACAAATTAAAGAGATGAGAGAAGGACAATAAAACAAGACAACAAGGGGGGGCATTTTTTTTTTTTAATGGGGGGGGGGGGGGGGGGGGGTTTTTTTTTTTGGGGTTTTTTTTTTTGGGGGCTCGAAGCTCATCTTCGCCATACTCACTCCCCAGTATCCTACTCAAGATCTTCACTAAGTCACAAGCTTCCCCTTCCACACCCCCCCTATCAGGGCGAAAAAACGTTTACACGCCCACTAACGTTATTTTTCTGGACATAGCTATAATGTCGAGTCCTAATCTTAGCTAGAACCAATCTACCACTTCACAAGTAATACACAATCACGAGATCTACAATATCAGATTTATACACTATCCGATTTACACAACTACACAAGATAATCAAGATAGAGATTTTGTATTTAGAAAAAGAAGGAGAAGTCACTAGACTATAACAATTCGTTTCTTGGCGAATACGAATGTTCTTCTCTTGCACTTGATAGAGAGGAGAGGAGAGATGAGAAGAAGAGATTGGATCACTTGAAACAAGATCAAACAATGTTAGTGATCAAGAGATTTAGTGAGAGAAAGAAGGTTTTTAAAGAGAGAAAGAAGGCTAGAAAAATTCATGCAAAGAGGTCTGTTTTTCAGCTAGAAATAGTGCAGTATGCCAGTATTTATAGGCAGGAATCCCCAAAGGTCAGCTGGTGGTGGTCCCAGCAGTCCTAGATATATCTGGGGGCCTCCCCTAGACTGACGCTCCCCTTTTTGTCTTTTAGTGGGGAAGGTTTTATCTGTTATGAAAGCTTTCATTTTGGTAGAAAATTTGAATTTCAAATTTATGTAATAAATAAAACTTTTCTTTTAATTAATTAAAAGGTATTATATATATATATATATATATATATATATTTGTAAAAATACTTTTGTAAAAATGTAATGGTTAAGAAAAATTATTTTCTTGATCCCTAATCATGTTTAATGATTTGTTTATTCATACCTTAAGTGATTTACATTTGAAATGGAAATTTACGATTAATAATTTGTAAATGTTTATTTGTATCGTAAACATTTTTACATTTTGTTATCTTCAAAACATCGAGAGGTCGAAAAATAAATAATGTTTTTAGACATTATTTGTATTAACAGGATGGTTACTACGGCCTTACAAAAAAACATGGGTCAATTGTCTTAGGTCGTCCTCTGACATACTCTTCAAGCCTTCTTAGCTGCTCCCTACGCTTTAAAGTCTGATCAATCTTGTCCAGCATCTCGTTGATCTCTTGATGTCTTTGAGGCTCCAGTCCCTGCCTTTTAACATCTGGTTTCCACGTCCCAATACGTTCTTGTTCACCATATCTAACGCATTGTCGCGAATCTTCAACAGGGTACCATCAAAGAATTTGTGAACTTCATCAAGCCTTTTCAGAGATTTGATGTTGTTCTGATTGAGATACACAACTCCTTTATCTGTTCCTGACATTGTGTATGGTATCTTCTCCTTTATTCCTTCAAAGTAGAACTTGGGCTTGGTAAGGTTGAGAATTCTTTGATGTCTTCAACTTTGTTTTGAATCACAACTCTTCTGATAAATAGGAGAAGTGCATTGTTGAAGTGAATCTCAATGTCTGACTGGAGGTGGTGTAGCTTATCTTGGACTTTGAGAAGCTACATGTCTTCAACGTCATTTAGGCTGAGTCTTGGAAGATCGGCATAGCTAAATTCATATTCCTTTTTATCTAATCTTCTGACTACAATCGACGTTAAGAATCCATAACCCCATTTCTTCTTCACATCAACTCTTACAACTGAAATGATTCTCTTGTCAGAATAAACTTTGTCTGGTGATCTATTATTTATCTATGGCTTGAAGAAGTCTTTTCTTCCATCTTCCCAATGATGAATGCCATTTAGGGCTTTAATTTGATAATGATGAATCTTTTTGCTCCATCTGTCAAGAATTATATCTTTTATACCTTGAATGTGGTACCTTGCAGCAAAGTACTTGGTGAGAGATGTAGCATACTTCTCTCCCATGCTAAGGTTAAACAGGTAGTAGAAATTATTATTGTAGAATGTGTTGTAGGGTTTTGTACTTTTAGACATATGCCTTTCAAACGATATGAGCTTGCACACATCACCTTTGTTAGGAATCTAGTTTTTAGTGAAGTGACGATCATTATTGATCTCACGAGCCTTGTAATAGTTAGACAATATCAAGCATGTAATAGTTAGTCCAATAGGCTAGTTAGTTAATCTAAATGATGTAATAGTCTATGGCCCGACCCATGTAAGCCTACAAGAAGGCCCATGGCTGACACCAAGGATATATAAAGAGCCTCTCTACACATAGAGAGGGTGTGTAAGAGTGTGTTTTGTATGTGAAATAAAGAATCTTTTAAGGAAATATCAAAACACTCTCCACCATCTCTCTTCTTCCTCTCTTCTTGCTTTAGCTTTAAATCTATCTCTAAAAGATCATTAGTGGTAGTTAATGATGGTATGGTGAAAAGACTGATTTGGTTATTTGTCATGACTTCGCGTACAGAGTTGTTGAGACGAGGCTTAACATACTTAGCAATGGCAATTGGCACATAGGTAGGCAGCTATTTCTTTATTTCAGTAAGAACTTTTGCTTCGACAGCTTCTTCAATTGCTTCAGAAACTTTGATTGATGAAAGAGCTTCCAACTTCTGATCATATTCTTTAAACTTATGTGCAACTGCCTTTCTAAAGGTAATCTTCCTTATGTTTTTCTTATCCTTTTCCATTAGCTTCTTTGCTTTGGCTTGAAGTGAGTTTTGTTGGGGATTTGTGACAGGATTATGTGTTGTATTTGCTGGAGGAGATGATATTGGATGATCAGAATCGTCTAGGAACATTTCCTGCAAAACAAGATTAGTTGCTTGAACATCTACATTTGTACCAAAAGGTACTTTATATGCACATGATATATAGCTTGTTATCTCAGGATTTCCCTATGGGTTAGCCACCACTGAGGTTGTGTGAGCATCAATATAAACTGGATTGCTTATTTAATCTATCAATTCATGTACATGTGGTTTATTAAGGAGGCTCTGAATGTACTCTAAAGATGAACAAGTAACCATATGACTGAGATATGTAGATTTGAGTGGTTCTATGGACTTGTTATACATGAACACCCCAAATCCTGCTACATCATCATCTCCTTTGGGTTCATCATCAGATGAATCCATATCCAAATCGTCAAAATCATCAATTTTAACATCTTTTTCCTCATCAGTGTCTGAACATGAAGAATCTCGTATTGTATCACTATCTGTAGCTGAAATGTCTTTAAACTCATAGTAGTTATTGTGAGCAGCACTTGACCCTTATCCTCCAACTACTTGCTTTTATTGCCTTATACTCTCTAGTCTACTTTCCTTGGATCCTCAGCGTAAATCTAACAGTGATTGAACAACTGGATCTTCAGTAGCAACACCTTTGAGTTTTAGTCATGCCTTAGCAGCATATGTGTCTTAAACGTCTTTTTCCACTTGTCTCTTAATTGTCAATTGATTCAAAATCTCACGTTGTTGACATCTTTGTTCTTTGATGCTAACTGATTTTGCAAGCAACACATCTTCATTCTCAGCTTCCAATAGATTATCAGCAAAAGTAATAGACCTTTGTCTTCTTGGAACAACATTTTTCTTAAACACGCTGGATACATTTACCTCTTAGTTACCGAAACGCATATAACCTTTTCCTTTTCTACTTCTGACAGGAGATATATGTTGCTCTACTGGTTCCTCAACAACTTTACCTTTCTCACTTTCTTCCTTCTAATGTTTGTAATACTTGTATCCTGTTGACTACTTGATTGCATAATTTATCATTGTATCGGGTATCTCCATTTCGAATTTGAATTTACCTTCTACAGTGTTGATCAGCTTAGTAAGAGGTGAGTCTTGAACTTTACTGTGCATATCAACATCAGATCTTCGAGGAATACTCTTATTTTAGGATAAAATTGGTCAATGATAAGCTTGGTGAAGCGAGTATAAATTAGCTTAGACATCTTGGATGGCCTTGAAGTTCTGTCTACTGCTTGCCATTCGAATTCGTCCTAAATCAATGATGCATAATCTAAATTAGCAGAGTGAACAATACCCCAAAGTATTTGAAGTATTGGAAGTTTAGCTGTATCCCAGCTTGTGTCTTTTCCTATAAGACTCCTATTGAGAACACCCAAAATAGCTCTCCATGGTTGACGAAGTTTTGTGGCAACAAGAGGTTTGGTATATGGTTTGTTGGTAACTGGTGGAGGCATTTTCAGTACAGTTCAGAGTAGTTCAGCATTGAAAGTGAAATTTTGTGTGTCAAGTTGAAATTAGAATGTGTGTTTGTTTGGACTGTGAGCGATGGTTGTCCAGAACTGATGTAGGTATATGACAGGTACATTGGTAGTTAAGGAAACCAGTTTGTATAGCTTATGGTGTTTGCGAATTCCAACAACAAGTTTCAACAATGTATCAGTGAGGTTTGAATCTGAAGCAACGCGCTGGTTGTTCTTTTTTGTCATTAGTCTATTAGCACTTAGAACCAACTGCTCTTCAGAAACAATTGCTGCTTGTGGATTTGCTTTTGACATGCTGGATTCTGAGAATAAGATTTAAAGTTGATTAGTTTCAAATGAATACAAACTTAAGATTATTTATTTCAATTTCTATTTTTATTCTCTCTGTCTGTTTCGTATGGACGAGCATTTCTTTTTGTCCATGCTTATGTCATTTTTCTTTCTCATGTGCCTCTTTACTTGCTTTTTCTGACACAAGACGTATGATCTTTTCTTTTCACATACTATTTTTATCTCTTGTTCTGTTTTTATTTATCTTCACTTAAAATTAAGTTCTCGGATACTATTTCTACGAAATAAAAGATGAAAAATGAACAAGAATTTTTAATTTTATCATGCACAAAAGTGTTCATCTTAACCAATCTTTAAAGAAATAGCATCAAATGTGTGAGATAAAAACATTTTCAGAAACAATTCATGTTGAGAATGAGTTTTTCTTTTAGTAAAATGACTTTGAGTCCCGAAGATACATTGATTTGCTAAAGGATACATTACCAGTGTTTAGGTGATAACTAGCCCTAATAGCCATCTTGATTTATCAGTAACTCTTAGCCAAATTATTTCAATGTAGACTCAAAAGAACTTGTTTGTTTGTGAAATTCATTTTGCAAAGGCATTGTGTTATTTTGAAAATCAATAGATAATGATATGTAAAAATCTGTAGCAATAAAGCTTATAAAATATATACACATCACTACTATTATTTTTGGAAAAATATCTCGTATGAGATTAAGTGCCTCGGGAATACCACACGTAGTACAAGTACTAGTATAGTAATCCACTTCACAAGTGGGAAAAATCTAAAGATTAACGCATGAGTATTATAAATAATACCCTAGTGCATTGTGGTGAAATTTTACGAGAGATATATCCAATTATAACACATTTAAATGAGAAAGATATTTTATTTCGAAATACTCTTATATCTAATATGGATGGTCACTAAGCTGCTAATGACGGTTTTCAAATACTCTCAAACAGATGCAACCCGAACGATGCTAACAATGTAAGAGAATACCCTAGACCGGATGTAACCTAGATCACTGGCGCGTCTTTCAATATAGAAATACTTGATAAACTATTTTTGACATTTTCACAGTTAAAATATAGAAATTGTATTCAATCATGTGAAAGCACAATCTATTTCATATCAAAAGATCATTTTAAGCACAAGATTAAGAAAGTTAAAACTGGTCAACGGTCAATGACAAAGTTAAAGTTAACAGTCAAAGTCAATAGACATAGTCAAACTAAGTCAACGATCTAATCATCTAATTCTTAGGTCTATGAGTCTAAGTTTACAAGGCACATAATAATGGTATAAGATATACACAAATACATACCCGTATTAAACTCATTTTAATAATTCCGTTCATTTTTGTGATTTGAAAACATTAACACTTTGAAAGTAATTAAGTTTTTAAACACATTTTATTTTTTGAACTTTTTGAATTATTTGAGACCTTTGTCTTTTTGATATTTTGAAATTTTGAACTTGTTAAAATTGTTTGATAGGTCGAGGGTCGGTCAAGGTTCGGTCAAGAGAGGTCAAGGGTCAATGAGCCAAAGGTTGGTGAACCTTGATATGTTTCCCCCTGTTTTGGTGACCCTTTAATGGTCCGGTGAACCCCCTGTGTCGATGAACCTTTAACGGTTTGGTGATGTCATACCCCGTAAATTTCAGGTCAATATTTTAATACATTCTGATCATTATTTTGAATTTTATCCGTTTATTTGAATTTTACGTTTAACCGGGAAGTTGTCCCGCGTATATCTGAGAAGTCGTACTGGAAGCGTTTCGGGTTGCAATTTATTGTAGTCTTTCGACATTAGTCGCGTTTTTGCGTTTTATGATGATATTTAAATTTTCAGAATTTTCCGTAAAGTTTTTACGCGTTTTCAGTAATTGCGTGATCCGTGAATTATAACTAGCATAAAGATGTATGGGAAGTATCTAGATATTTTATCTCTTTGTCACATTGCATGACAAATAAAACAAGACACTAAAGTTGGTCTCCTCCCTCCCTTCCCTTTGCATGCGTCCAAATGCCAACGCACACACACACATATGCCAACAATTTGAAATGCATATGTACTCTTGTCTAGGTTTATTTTATTCATCCTCATTCTCTCACAAACACACACACACACACAAATTTGAGCTCTCTTCTTCTCTCTTGCTTATATCCGACACCAACAAACACCCCTACAAATCTATACTTTTTCAATCTTTGATCAAAACCATTTGAAGATATTATATTCGAGTTGGTTCGTATTGTTATTGGGTATTTATAACACAACGTTTGTGTTGTTTAGTCACTAATCATCCTTCTAATCCTTCATTCCTTGTAAGTCATCATCTTTCTCTAAATCTTGTACTTTTGTGTTCAAAATAATGCATAAGCGAAGAATGTACAACTCGTTTTATAAAAACTAAGATTTAAAAACTACGTAAACCTCAAAAGGTTACATATTTGGTTCGAACTATCCAAAAATAAAGACAAGGAAATCATAGTTTTGTGATCGTGGTTATTTTTATGTAATAAAAGTATATACTTTTAGCTTATTTGATGGTTCGGCTTATAAATAAGCCCATGAATGGCTTATCAGGGTGTATTGGGCTTGTAATAGTGTTCGGCCCAAAGGAAGAAGAAAAAGGAAATGTTTGTTTGGCTTATTTTGATTCGGCTTATATATTGTTGGCTTATTTCTAGCTTATTTTGAAAGGACAAAGCATCTAGCTTATTTGGCTTAACCAGTAAGCCCAAATAAGGCTTAATGGGCTTTTAGCCTCGTCCCACACCAAAATCCCAAAGCCACATGCTTAATCAATAAGCTCTATGGTTCGGCTTATTTTGTCTTGGCTTATTAAGAGCTTATAATGGCTTATTGATGAACCGAGAGATTATTCGATGCTTATTTAGCTTATCAGGCTTAACTAATGTGCCCAAGATGGTTAAACAAGGTTTCGGCCCAACAAGAAGCCCAAACCGTAGCTATAAGGCCCACGGTTGGCTTATTAGGTGTAGACTTGGCTTATTAGAAGCTTATTGATAGCTTATTAGTAAGTCTCGTGTTTATATGTTTAATGATTTGCTTATCGGACCAAATGGATAAGTTTAAATCTTGATATTTTACTTAACGGGCCACGACCCAATATGAGACAACACACCATGGCGTGAAACCCATGGTGTAGCTTATTGGATAAGCTTAAGTATAGCTTATTTGATATTGTACGAGTTTAGATACTAAACGTTTACTTATTTTGAACGTTAAACGTTACGGATCATCTAACTAGGCTTATTGGACCTAAAAGCCCAATAAGGACCCAAAGGACTTTTCGAACTAGTTTGTAAAAGGGATTTGATAGTATATAGATTTAATTGCGAAATGTGAATTGAAAGTGATTTGAAAGTGGTATGTAATAAAGTCTACGACTTTGGAAAACGTGTAAACATGAACGGGTCATGCCGAAATTTTTATAAAATCTTAACACTTAGGAAATAATTGGAAAAACATTTACGTAAGAACATTTCGAACAACTTATAAGGGAATGGGTAAGAAGCCGAACCAAAGACAATATATATATATATATATATATTTTCTCGAATGTTACTATATAGTATTATATACTAAATATTACTATATACCTTATTAGTCAAACGTTACAACCACGATACGATCACAAACGTTTTATTTAGAAAGACACTTAAATGGAAGTATTTTAGTAAACACTTATGCATTATCCGTATTTCTCTATCATTCCAATTCTAAACCGACACCTATAATTCTTAGGTCGTGTTCGTGTACCGTCGTTCGTTACCGTGTGATTATTTTCCTAGTTGCTCACTACTTCACTACACTAACTCAAGGTGAGTTCATAGCCCCACATTTTACTATTTTTACTTTACTACTTTGGGGTGAGAATCATTGCTTGTTTTTAAACTATAGACAAAGTTACTTTACGTTACCCTTTTCCTGATTACGTGTTGCCTAAGTTGCGAATAGACCACTAATGCCCGAACTATCAAGAACCGTTAATTTCTTAACCGATGGATTGGTTAAGTGAGCACGAATTTTGTAAATAGATCTATTGGGACTAATTATCCCTATCCGGGTAAGTAACGCTTACTAGATTCGGGAGACACGAACAAATGGATATATTGAAGAATACTAGTAATCTTTAATGATATGCAAGAACTAGAGAGGTAAGTGGGTTGGAAAGTTTCTAGAGAAAGAAACTAATATTAAATAAATGATGTGTGTGAAAATGAAATGAAAACAACCAACCACCCTCTCCAAGGCATGGAGAGGGTATATATGTTACTTACAAGGCCGGCCATGGGCCTTAACGGGCTTTCCATGGGCCTTGGGCCAGACTAGCTTACTAGACTAATCATGTAATAAACTACGGGCTAAGACTATTACAACTTGGAAGTGACCGATACTTTTCTTGTTTCCAACAATCTCCCCCTAAGGGAGGTCACTCCATTTTACAAAATTTAAACCTAGCATACTATGCTATATCTCTTAGTCTTCAGCTCGTAATTTTGACTTTCTCTTGTGAATATGTTGTAGTAATCTTTGACTTTAGGCTTGAGCTTGTTCCTTTATCTTTACTTGTAAGTGGAGATGTTATCTTGAGCACTGTGAGATCATCAACCAAGCATAATCTCATTTTGCCATCTTGTGACTTTGTCATCTTGTGATCTTGTGACATCTGGACCGACATGCTCATACCATTCTTGATTTGTTGACTTGGAAAGCTTTAATGTTGCATCTTTCTTGAAATTCTTTACCTTTAATACTTCGTCACTTCGAGAAAGACGTTCGGTATCAGAGTAGCGGAAGTCTTGAAACATGTACTTGAGCTTTCATGATGTCTTTATGTTTTGTCGGTCGGGTATGAGCATGTGGTTATGAATCTTGTGAGCCAGCTGGAATCAGGTACCTTCACCACCATCTTTAAGTATCCTGCATTAAAACAGTTAGCAATAAAGCAGGGGGACGAATATGGCTTTGTCATTCGCCCGTGTTTGGTTGGAGTAACCTTCGAATCCGTGAGGATCGACCTGTGATCAGGTAGATTCAATTTAAGAAGAATCTCCTTGACAGGATTTCCAGCTGAAGTATAGAATCTTTCTAACACATATGTATTAGATTCATCAAACTCAGCATGTTCTCATTA